>MU780062.1:100625-135284 GCA_026770625.1 Nicotiana glauca | reverse complement strand
CTGAAGCTGGATTCCTTTCTAATTCCTACTTTCAATTCACCAAAATAATCTAGCAACGTCAATATAGTACACGAATCAATACACATAACTTAGAATTGAAGTTCACAATTGTTAGTCAAACTCATTTAGGTTATCAACCCCTCTTTGCATACTTCTTTACTCCTACCCAATCCCTCCTACTAGATTTTAGGTTTTAAAGAACATGCATGTGTATTTAAACTTCCATTTTCAAGTATAAGTTCATGAGAATTCCCCATTTTATTTAAAAATTTAAAATTAATGAAAAAGGATTGGGGATTGTACCTGTAAGAGTGGAGATGAAGACAAGTAGTTGGAATTTTCCGGGCTTGGATGACTTTGGAAAATCAGTTGAAAAGGATGAGACTCTCTCTCTCTCAAGAACCCTCTCTTCCTTCTCTCTAATTCTACCCAGAAAATGTGTAAAAATGAAGTGTTAGGTCATTTTATTGAAGAAGAGATCGGGTTGAAAAATTAGAAAATCTAGAGCCGAGTCGGGTCTGCGGTCGCACTCTGCGATCGCAGAGAGGAAATGCTGTTCACATAATGGACAGTAGAAGTGCTCTAAAAACCTGACTTCTCTACCTTGGTTTGCGACAGAAATGCGGTCCGCATTTCAGTTCTGCGGTCGCATAATGCGCTGCAGAATTGAACTCCACAAATCCCTGAGGAACTTATGCGATGATTATGCGGTCCGCATATTGATTATGCGATCTCATAGTGGACCGCATTTTTCAACTTCAATTTTGACAATTTTTCTGCTCCACTCTGCGGCAGGAATGCGGTCCGCATAGCTGATCTGCGACCGCATTCTGGACCGCATAAATGACAATTTTCTGGAAACTTGATTCTTTTGATTTTTAAAGCTTAGATCACTACCAAGGGTTCGTCACATATTCGGTCCTTGTCATTATGAGCTACTAGGTTTTAAGCACAAAATTTTACGGGGCCTTAAACAAACACTACTTTATCACGATGATACCTAGGCATGGACTGCACATTTTTATATCATAACACCTAGAAGGTACTTTTCAAATCAAAACCAACTGTTATGCAATCAAGCGAAAATATTTTATTTCCAGGACACTCTCGGCCTTCAATGTGTCCTCTTATATCTACAGACTTAACCAGAACACATTCACAGGAGCAATTTCGACCCCTAAACTTACCTAACAAGGACGACAAGTAGATATCTCACATAAGCTAACTATCCATTAGCTTCACCTTCAATAACTTACACGAGGATGTTACACAGAAGGTCTCTAACTACCTTCTTAGACGTAGACATGAAAACACATAACACATGTAGAACCACGATAGTGAACATCACACTCATAGCACGACCTAATGTGAACTATACATATGCAACCTTCATTATCAACTCACATAATATCTTTAGGGGAAGTATTGAGAATGACCCCTTCACCTTCCTAAACTATAAATCTCTACACGAATGCCCATGCTAAACCTTTGATGACCTTCCATAATTACTCTAGGATGTGCTACCATAAACTAATGACAAAATTACCTATCGAATATATGTGATCACACTGGGATGCTTTTTCTTTGACATAATTGAACCTTCATTTCCCAATAGATTTAATACAATGAAGAGCAACGAAGTTCAAGATCGGGCTGAAATTATTTAGGAATCCACTAAGGCACTGAGCAGAGTACTTCATAAGGTTATATGGGTAACTAGTACCTTGGCAATATGAATCATTAAGGAGGATATTCAAGTAAGTGACCCAGCCGTTTCCTAGAGTGTACGGAAAATCCAGTTATCAAGAATGAGAATATTGTGGCACCTTGAATGTGATATGGGTTTCAAAACACATGAAGTCGGATTACACTCTTAACATTACTTTACACACGTAATCTATGCCACAAGCCCATAAGGATGAAATAAAGTTGAACACTTATGAGATTATCATATTTCAAACAGCTTAACCCTTCTTGATAATTGATCGTATATAATAGAACTAAAGATATGACAACTTGACTTCCAAATTAATATGGTCATGATATGTGAAAAAATCTAAAGGCGTCTAATCTCAACCTTTCACGAGTGAAACGACATAGCTAGGACATCCTACCATAGCAGTGAAATCATGTATCAGATAGAGGATTTCCAATGGTTGACATAATGCTCAGGGATAAAAGACAATTAAAACTCATATCCTCCTTAAGGAGGTGGAGAGCCAGGGGTAACAAAATTTTCGGCACATGACAATGACGTTGTCAATAATCCTAGAAGTCGAGTGAGCAGAAGGCCACATATCCCATCTGATCCGACCCATTTACGACTTTTAAAAAGGGGACACACTTTGGTTTGAAATCATGGCCATATAAGCTTGAACTTTGAGGAAGATCATTACTTTTAAAACCCATGAGACAAGCCTTTACAGTCCTAGAAAATCGATAACAATGGCGAGAAAGTACTTAGAACCATTACGGGTTGGTATAAAACAAGGCCTCAAAGTGCCCACATGGATAAGTTCGAAAGAAACAGACATCTTAATGCATTTATCGAGGAGAAGTAACTTGGGCTATCTAGTCACATAGATAAGCAAAGTAGGTAAATGGTTGTTTAGAAAAACATATACAAAGAATACTACCAATATTTATTTGTTCTAACAAAAGGAATATGTCCCCATCCTTAATTCTAAAAGACTTCCTCTTTGATGCCATGAAACATAAATGAATTTTACAATGAGAGCAATCAGATAAAATAGATAGTAGGGTAGCAAAACTAATTAGCACCTCTTGGAACCACCAAGCTTAAACTAAGTAGATGACATTAGAAATCTATAGTAACCGGGGATTTACCCACTTTCAGTGTCTTTTTTTTAGAAAAAGGGCACGTGTAGAGTACATAAAATGAGGTGAATTTAATGGAATCGTATAGTGTGATAACTAGTCGAGACATTTAGGTAGTATCGCATTGAAGATTATGGGTAAACAACCCACGATGCAAGACAAATGAAAACAAAGTGAAAGAGACTTATGGAAGTAACATTTACATTGTAACCACTAGGAATTATAGTACTGCAAAGAGATTACGAGAAGCTACATCTTTTTTTATGAAAGAAGATCTCTGTATGAAGTCACGTGATGTATAACTCTAGATTTCAAAAATACAATTGTGTTTAGAAACTCAACTTCATTATGAAGCATTACAACACACTTCTATACAACCAGCTATTACAAGCTACAGTGGGAGATTCTATAAGACTTGACCGAGAGAAAGGTTTTGACATACGAAAGTGTTACTAGGTGTGTTTCTCCTCGGTCAACCCAAAACCTAAAGGCGAGAGTTAGACTGATAAGTAGATCGTTTGGACTGGAACAAGTGTAGATAATCCATTATCGGAAAGAGATCATTCAATTAAAGTAATTGTGGTATGCTATCAACCCTTGATGAACTTGAAGTGCTATGAGAACCCGATGAGATAGTATAGAATAATCATGGAGGGTTTGTAGTTGTTCATAATGAGTTCCTCATAGATTTTAACTTGAGAACTACCTAGATGCTAATGAAATACAGAATAAAACATTGATGGGTTATTCATCACATAAAACATTATACATATTTAGATATGCTCGTTCAAAGTATAGACTAGTGCAAGTACCTTTGGAATCTTAGCCTATTATGAGCTTTTCCAATTTGGCTTGGACTTGGGCCTTCTCTTGGAACCCCAAATTACTTACCACAAGACGTGTAAACTTATATACCAAATATAATTGATTCCTACCATGTTAATAGCACATAAAATATTATAATTAGCGTACATGGCAACACGAAATCCTAATTACTTAGCAAAATTTTTTGGGGCCTTATAGTCAACCTCGAGGGTGTGGCGTACATAGATGATAATATTGGGGATGGACTCTCAAGGGCGGATCGGGCGCCTGGAGCTCATCATATGTACATCCTCCTATTCCTCTGCTTTAGGTGTAGATTCTTGCAGGCCTTTGTACTTTGTATGTAATAGCCTTTCAGTGGCTTTGTAATCAAACGCCGTGACCCCTCGGGGGCTATTGTACCCAAATTTTTATAAATAAGAAACGAACTTTGTTAATCTCTGCTTTCGAGTTAGCACTATTTCTATATGCCTTCATACCCTTCGAGGCTTTTCAAATGTATCTTTTTTGTGTCGCTGATATTTATCTTGGACGTAAGTATTTTCCTTGATTTCTTGCCAATCGACATGTGTTCATTTCGGTCTCATTATCATCTTTAGGGACAACTCCGGGTCGTTCTGATAGATCGGTGCTATAAGACTCTCCCGAGTTATTTGAAGATCATGCATTGAGTTTCGATGTCTCCGAGGGTACTTCCCTAGATGAAGGTCTTCTTTGGGTACCCCAGAGCCCTTATTGATCTAGATGTAGATGGTCCCTTTAGGCTACATGAGATAGAATTATGCTTCTCTTTTGGCATTTGTTTGCTATTATGCCCTTCAGGGTTTTTGAATGCCTTCTTTTATTTATGGGAAATCGTAGTCTACTATGATAGCTTGTCATGGTCTCCAATTGATTGGCAAGGCTCTTCCCTGATCTTTTTTGTCAAACTTCGAACCGATGGAGGAGTGACCGGATAAGCTCGAGCTATTAGGACCTGTTGGTTTGTTTGGAGATCATACGTCGAATTCTGAGGACTTCGGGAATGCTACCTTATATGAAGGTCATCTTCGGGTGCCCCGGTGGGCCCTGTTGATTTTGATATAGATAACTTTTTCGGGGAGTATGAGTTTGGCTTCTATTTGAGGAAGTTTCCTATGTTTGGGTACATCTTTAGTTCCTTATGTAACTTTTGACGATCGGGGCTTCAAGCATTTACTCCTCTGGGCAGGGGATCGCGAGCCCGAGCACTAGCCTTACGTCTGTTTTCGGTAATTTGGAGCACAACGTGGCCCTATTTCTTGGGACCGGGGCTCCGAATATGAAATGCTAGCTTGAGCATGGAGATAGTATGTATGGTCCCCCAAGTCTTGTTGTCTATTGGAGGATTTTTCCCTATGTCAGGTATTAATCCGTCGATCTATATTGAGGCCGTGGGCCTTTCAGGGATCGCCTCAGGTAGGTGAATCGTCACTGCTTTTCTTATATATGTGGAGCGGCCTCGGCTTTTCCCCAAGACTCTACTATTTTTAGATAGTCTCTTTTCCAATGTGGTATAGGGGACTGCATATTTCTAGGTGCGAAAGTATTGGTGCATACCTTTGCTTTGGAGGCGGCGTCTTTAATAAGGGAGAACATATGGAAATGGCGAGGAGACACTGTGGGTGGAGCTAAAGGGTAGTCCTGCAGGCGCTTTACCCCGACGATGGTATTGCGGATTCCACTGATAGATTCTTGAATATATATATATCTTTTCACCTTAGGCCCTCCTAACAGCATTATGTTTAAGTTTTGTCTGATGTATCTGGTTGCCCTGGCGCAGATCCATCCGGCATTTTGGCGGATGGTGTTGATGATGAGGTTTTTCGTAGAGAAGGTCGAGCTCGAATTCATGCTCGATCACCTTGTCAGGCTATATTAGCCCTTCCATCATCGAGGTCTGCTAACCTTGAGGGGTTGTTCACCTATGACTTTGTTGTTGATGATGAGGAGGGAGGAGATGGAGGGTGGGCCAATTGGTTTGTCCGAATCCGAAAGACCGATATTATTCCTGTTGAGTTTCTGCCTTTCTCCAAAGGGTGAATCACGTACGTAAGTAAGGTGCTTTGTCGTTCTTTTAGATTTATTTTCATGGCAAAAATTGGTCAAATAACAATGTTATTTCCCTTGTTGCATCAAGTTTATGGATGCTGGGCCAAGTCCATAGTTTGCCCGGCTAGATTCGGAGGTTGGTAACCCATTCATCTTTCGATGAACGCAGGCGGCGAACTATATCTCGCATAAGGTGGGGTGTAGACCATCAAGGTATGTGCATATGTTGCTTTTTTCCAGCTGGCATGTACCTAAGGTAACATTTTCCTATATCATTTGTGCAAGATTCGCTATTTGCAAATATCAGGGGGTTCCTTGGGGGCGAGGCAGCACTTTTCTGGGGAAGAGATGGAGTCGTCGACATTCAGACCAAGATATGGCAGTAATAAGAGGGATCCAAGCCCAAAAAATGAAGGAGCCTTTAGCAGTGCTGGCCGGGCTTGATTTTTTAATGATGTGGCATCACCTGATTCGGTTGTTCCTGCAGCACCTATTTCTAGGCAAACGACTCCCTTGAGCGAGCACATTATGCCCGGGGTCGGTACTTCTAGGGTTGCAGTGGCATGATCTGTAGGAACATCTTTTGATCAGGAGAAAATTTGCCATCTTTCTCCTCTTGTTGAATCTTTCCTTTCTAGGCCTGCGATAGGCTTGGGTACGAGTTATTTTGTCAAAAGGCCAAGTTTGAGAGGATTTTTGGATGAGGGAAAATCCCTTAGGCTTCTTTGCAAGGAGAAGGAAGTTCAGCTGCAGCATTGGCGATATGAGGCGTATCAGAGCTCAATCTGTGAGAGCTATTTGATGGAGCAGGTAACTTCCTGTAGTGCATTTTTTGCTTCTTTTTAATTTTAAAGCTAATTTCTTCTTGCCATATCAGTTGCAGAAAAAGGCAGAGGCCTTGGAGTACCTTAAAGGCAACATGAATCGTGTCAGGGCCACTTGCGAGGAACTATGAGCTAAAGTGGAAGGTCAAGCTTTAGAGGAGATGAGTGCATCCGCTAGGATCCCTGTCTTCAAGTTACAACTTAACTTGAACCGTGGTAATGCCAAAGTTCAGGCGGATATGATCGAGAGACTCGAGTCTGGCCTCTTGAAGACCATGGCCGAGATAATTGATGCCCGGGTGGAAGTGGCGTTAAGCTAAAAAATGGTTGATCGCGAGATGGCAATTTGCATAAAGGAAGATGATGATGCTCAATCCGAGTTGAGGCAAGCCCTTGATCGTAAGAAGATGATCAAGGAATATATTCGCTGCCGATCCCGGAGAGAGGTATTCGAGGAGGTTGGAGTTAGAGGGTTCATTTTATTGGAGGAATTGGCTCAAGCAAGGGCGGATGAGGGTGATTCTCGGTCACTCCTTATGGACATTGCAGAGGGAGAACTTGATGGGCTGCAGCCCTTTGGCGCAAAATATAGATTCTACCATTTTGTAACCTGGTTTCTGGCATGCGCAGGGCATTCTTGTTTGTGGAAAATGTTTCTTCGTATGTAATATAGGAAGAATTTTACAGCATTATTCCCTCTGTACATTTTTTTGTGTCGTTACTATCGATCGTGTAGACTAGTTTTGGAACTAGTCCCCGAGTTGCGTTACGGCTCGAGCGTCAATTGGCCTTCAAGGTCTTTCCCGCCTGCAAGGGCCGAGGGTGATCATCCTTTGTTCTCTTGGGCTGAAGCAATTTTGCACGCACGCGTCCTGGAGATTTGTCTCGATAGTTGATAGCGTCATTTGGGTTGTGCCTCCAGGCATATTGTGGTTTAATTTCCCTTGGGCTCAGTCTCCGAGTCAGGATTCGACTAAAGCTTAACTTACCATTGAGCCAGTTTGGGCTGGCGATAATGATTCTTACTCTCTGCCCTTGGGCATTTGGTAATGTTTCGCATCCAGTCTCTGAGTCGCGTTGCGATTCGAGCTGCAATTGACCCTTTAATATTTTTAGAGATTCTGGTCGGCGATAGTGGCATCGATGTCACGATCTTGTGAGTATTATGATTTTTTGGTCCAATCTCCGAGTCGCATTGCGACTCTAGCTGTAATCGACCCTCAAATCTTATTTGATCTCTTGGCCAGTGATGGTGGCCTTTCTGTTGTTTGGTCATTCAGACCTTTTAGTATGAGTCCTGGAGGCTTTGCTTGCAAGAGTACAAAGATGGGATGGCTTGATGCAAGGCCTCACATTATGCTCTAGATAGGTGGGTCCTGTCAGGTGTAGTCATGTGCCTAGGGGACTTCCTCTTTTATCCCGACCTCAAACTTTGCTTCCTTTAGTCGGACTTCGACGAACTCTGAGGCTAAGCACTCGGTAGCGGTCTCCCACACTCGGGGTCTCAGGAAAGGCTTCAGAAATGTCTTGATAGCAAAAAAATCATGTCTTCTGATTCTGCCTCGTAAATCCTTCAAATTCTCGCCCAAAAACCGAGCTCTCAATGTCCCAAAATGAATATGAGAGCAAACCCTCGTTCTTCCTCTTTTTCAGCCTAAGCAAACTGCATATGCAGCCAAAGATTCACTTCTGCGATCCATTACCTACGGAACAATCATTGCAGGTGCGAGAAATACTTAAGTCAAACATTTTTTCTTTTGTATAGAAGGTTCCATATTTGTAAGATCTTTTTTGTAGAACGAAGATCCTACATGTGACAAAATGCACTTTTGCGCCCCTTCCATCGCAGAAGCGACAATGCTTCTATGGATAATATTTCGCTTCGCTACCACTACTAGGGATGGCCATCTATATATCTATGAAACACATCTCGCTTATGCGAGTCCGCACCTACAACCAATCCCATCATAGGTGTAATGACACAATAATTAACCCGACAACAGAAATCCTCAAAGTCCAAAATGAATCCAAAAAGATTTGAATCATACCCGATGCCCTCCGGATCTCAACCAAAAAGACCAAAAATTCCTAAAATGTTTAGCTAGTCCCTCAATCAAGTCAAAGAACATCTAAAAAATAAATCGGACCCCAATTCAAGCTTAATGAACTAAAGAAATTACAACTTCTAAACTGATACCGAAAAATGTCAAATAACGTCCGATTGACATCACAATTTGCACCCAAGCCGAAACTGAAACCACAGACCTACTTCAACTTTTGGAACTCCAATACATCCTTAATATCAAAATTTCCAGGGTCGGTCAAATTGTCCAAAAATCTAGCTTTTGCTATTTCAAACTTAATTCAACTACGGACCTCCAAATCGCAATCCGGACGCGATCCCATGTCTGAAATCACCCAACGGAGCTAACAAAACTGTCAAAACTGTATTCCAGAGTTCACTACCCATAAGTCAACATCTGGTCAACCATTTCAACTTAAGCTCCCAACCTTGAGACTAAGTATCTCAATTCATTCTATAATCCCTCTAGACCCGAACAAACTAACCCGACAAATCACATAAGCATAAAAAGAAATAGAGGAAGAGATAAATAGGGGATCAGGGATAATACTCTCAAAATGACTGGCCGAGCTACTAGAATTATTGATTTTTAGAGAGAAATAGGACGAATTGCCTATAATTTGACGAATTAAATTTTTGAGTTTTTCACATCGATTTGAGTCGGATTTGAGTGAAATTAGTTTGGTTGGAGTCAAAATTAAATTGGTTGTCTAATTTTGTAAGTATTGTCGAATTTCAACATGTGGACCTGGGGTTTGATTTTCTGGCTAACTTCAGCATTAATTTATGAAATTGAGTTTGAGTTTATTGATGATGAACTTGAGTTTATTGGTATTGTTTCCTTAGTCCTTAATTTATGAATTTGAGTTTATTTTGACTAGTTTTTGATCGTTTAGAAGTTGATATGAACAACTTGGAAGTTCGAGAATGTTGGTTGGCTTGCTCGACATTGAACTAGGCTTGTTTGAGGTAAGAATATGTCATGACCCAAAATCAAAATTGTTGTGATGACACCTAACCCATTCCGCTAGGTAATCTAATTAATAAGAAAATTTAATACAATAATAATACTTAAATGATTCAAAGATAGGATAATTGAATTTTATGTAACTCTCTAAGGACTGGTAGTACAATTCACGAGCCATTAAATCATAGATTTTACAAAACTGAAATGAAATAAATATAACATATGTTTGAATTGTATATGAACATGATTCAAATCTAAATCTACCAAGGACAAGTGCTAGCCTTAAATTGGGATGCAAGTACATCTTCAATGCCAGCCCTCACCATACACAGCAACAGCCACACCAAGATCTGCTCGCAAGGTGCATAAGTGTATTATGAGTACAGTCGACCACATGTACTCAATAAGTATCCTAACTAACCTCGGCAATATAGAAACAACAAAAACTATAGATTATACTCACTAACACCTATGCAATTCATAATTTCAACAAGTATAGGAAATATATATAATCAAATCAGGAAATCTTAGGTAAAATAATTTTGATGCTCACAATTCATTGTTTTTGAATTATTGACTAACAACCGAGTATATAAGGAAAATATGCCAGTAAATAAGGTAAATAGTTAAGAAAATTACCAGTAAAGATTAAATTCAATAACAAATTATCAATCTGTAGCGGCATAAAACCAGATCCAATAATAGTAACAAGGTTTCCCAAAGCTCACATCAAGCACAAACCTATCGATTTCTCATAATCCGCGTGTAAACCATCAAGAGAGAAACATGAGAGGGTAACCCGAGGGGGGTGTATTCGTATCCACATGTTGCATGGACAACTCACGTGCCACACACATAACTGACATACCACACTGAAAACTCACGCGCCGCACAGACAACTCGCGTGCAAATAATATCAACTGCACAGACAACTCACATGTTGTACGGATAATGCACGTGTTATAATATCAACCGCACAGACAACTCATGTGTTGCATGAACAACTCAAGTGATTTCCCTTTTTATCAATCGTTTCCCAACTCTTACCACATAACATTTAACCAAACCAATCAACACCCAACAAACCAATCACAAGAGTTTCACAACAATTCACATAGCTATCACNATAACATTTAACCAAACCAATCAACACCTAACAAACCAATCACAAGAGTTTCACAACAATTCACATAGCTATCACATACCATTTATTCGTACACCAAAACAGGGCGATTTCACGATGTTCAAAGTTAGCCATACATACCTGGAGTCGAATTTCCCTTTTTCTTTTATCTTCTACTTCCAATTTACCCAGAAATATAGCAGCGTCAATCTAGGTCACAAGTTACACACATATCTTAGAATTGAAATTCACAATTTCTATCCGAGCTTATTTGGGTTATCGAGCACCGCCCCTTACTTCTACCCATTTCCATTTTACTAAACTTTAGGTATAAAGAACATGCATGAGTGTTTTGACTTTCATTTTCAAGAATTAATTCATAAAAATCCCTCTTTCTATTAGAATCTGAAAATCAACGGAAAATCAAGAACATGCATTAGGGTTTTTACCTGTAGAAATGGAGATGAACACACTAGCTTTAGAATTTTTCGGACCAAGCAATTCGAGAAACAATTTTTGAAGAAGATGAACTTTTCCGTCAAGAATCTCTCCTCCCTCTCTCTTATTTTGTTCAGAGAAGGTGTAAAAATGAGGGGTTAGGGCGTTATATTAGAAAGGGGGTCGGGTTTTAAAATTAGAAAATAGAAGCCCGGGGTGAAATCTGCGGTCGCATCTCCGATCGCAGAGTAAACATGTTGTCCGCATAATGGACCACAGAATTGCTCCCAAGAACAAAATGTTCTGACACGATCTGCGACAAGAATGCGGTCCGCATTCGTGTTCTGCGGTTGCATAATGCGCCGCAGAATTGACCCCCAAAAATCCCTGAGGGATTTATGCGATGATTTTGCGGTCCGCATTTTTGACTATGTGATCCCATATTGGACTGTTTTTTCAACATAAATTTGACAAACCTTCTGATACACTCTGCGGTAGGAATGCGGTCCGCATAGCTGATCTGCGAGCACATTCTTGACCGTAGAAATGACAATTTTTTGGAAAAATTTATTCTTTTGATTTTTTTAAAGCTTAGATCACCACCGAGGGTCTGAACCGCGGCGAGCGAAGAATTCTACACATTCCTAACATAATATTCGGACATTGATACTATGAGCTACTAGGTTTTAAGCACAAAATTTTTACGGGGCCTTACAACCAAATCCTAAGACAAGTCCCTAAGACAAGTCCCCCAGACAAGGTTAGGCAAACCACTTACCTCGAACATGCTCAAATCAACCCGAAACCATGATCTTCCCACGAGCACTCGACTCCAAAAGGTCAAAATCTATTCAATGCAATTGCATATTATAAATTACACTTCAAGTAACGTATTCTACAACTAAATTCTAAGCCAAATACACAAAATTAGGAAAGAAAAATAAGAACGCCCTTCAGGCCCATGTCTCGAAATCGGGTAAAATTTATTTTTCTAAAATCCTCACACTCTCACCAGTTCATGCATACCAAAATTACCAAAATCGGACCTTAAATGGTCCATAAATTCCTCACTTAAAGTCTTTTAAATCCCAAGCCCTAATTCTTCAATTGTTGGTCAAGATTCCATGATTTACTAAGTGGATTTCACATTAGAAACAAGTTTTAAGACCAAGAATCTTACCTCCAAGAGATTCCCCACGAATCCTTTTTTTATCCCCTTCAAAGAGCTCTAAAAGCGCTTAGAAATGGTGGAAACAAACCACCAAGTCGCGGAACACCGTTTAAAATAATGCCCAGCAGTTTTCACATTTGTATGTCGCATCTGCGACTTCCTACTTAAAGGCCAGATTCCGTATCTGCGACTCCCAATCCGCAGATGTGGTACCGCTTCTGCGGTTCTTGATGCACTCCCCAAATTTTGCTTCTATGGTCATTGAGCCACTTATGCAACGCCGCACCTACAATCCCCAAACCGTAGGTGCTAAAGTACCAGAAGCAGCAAAAAAATACAGCAGTTGCAACATTCCTCAAACTCCCTGTCAACCATCCGAAACACACCCGAGGCCCCCAGACCTCAACCAAAAGCACAATTATATCTTAATACCTTATTCAATGTTGTACCAATATTCAAAATGCTTTTTAAAAAATCAAATCAACCAAAACATATCGGATTCAAGCCTAAGTTTCCAAGAATCTTCAGAATTCCTCTTTTGATCACAAACCCAACCAAACTACATCCGAATGAACTGAAATTTTGCACACACATCCCAAAAGACACACCGAAACTACTGTACATACAGAATTTCATTTCGACCCTCGGATCCAAATCTCACTATTGAACCGAAAACTTAGAAAACTCAACTTCCAGTATTTCAAGCCTAAATTGTATACCGACCTCCAAAGCACAATCCGAACACAGCCCAATGCCAGAAATCACATAACGGAGCTAACGGAACATTCATATTTCCATTCCGAGGCCATCTTCACACTGTTCCAACTATGGTCATCTTTCCAACACTTAAGCTCTCATTTAGGGACTAAGTGTCCCAAAACACTCCGAAACTCAAAACCGAACATCCCAGCAAATCAAAATAGCAGAAATAAACTCGGGGAAGGAAGTTAATAGGGGATCGGGGCTTTAATCCTTAAGACGACTGGCTGGCTCGTCACATCATCCTACACTTGAGCATTCATTCATTCTCAAAAGATCATAGAACATACCTGAAGTAGTGAAAAGATGAGTGTAATGGTTGCGCATGTCTTGCTCAGTCTCCCTGGTCGCCTCATCGACCGACTGACCCCGCCACTAAACCTTCAATGATGCAATGTTCTTTGACTTACCTTTCTAACCTGCCTACCCAATATTGCCACTGGTTGCTTAACATAGGATAGATCTTTCTCCAAGTAGACCGAACTAAAATCCAACATGCGCGATGGACCACTGTAATACCTCCGGAGCAGCGAAATATGAAATACCGGATGAACCCTTGCCAAGCTAGGAGGTAAGCCAAGCTCATAAGCAACCTCCCAACTCGACTCAATATCTCAAAAGGTCCAATAAATCTCGTACTCAACTTCCCCTTCTTCCCAAATCTCACAACGCACTTCATAGGTGAAACCTGAAGCAGAACCCGCTTCCAACCATATAGGAAACATCACGAACCTTCCACTCCGCAGAGCTCTTGAGTCTGGACTGGGTTGTATGGAGTCATCCTGAATCACCTTAACCTTCTCCAAAGCATCCTGAACTAAGTTTGTGCCCAGTAGTCTAGCCTCACTCGTCTCGAACCAACCCACCGAAGATCTACACCTCCTACCATTTAAAGCCTCAAACGGTGCCATCTGAATGCTGGATTGATAACTGTTGTTTTATGCAACCTCCGCCGATGGAAAAAACTGATCCCAAGACCTTCAAAACTCGATTACAAACGCACGGAGCATATCCAAAAGAATCTAAATAGTGTGCTCGAACTGTCCGTCCATCTGAGGGTGAAATATTGTACTCAACTACACCTACGTACGCAATTCATGCTGAATGGCCCTCCAGAATTATGATGTGAACTGAGTACCTCTATCTGAAATGATAGAAACTGGAATACCATGCAGACGAACAATCTCCCAGATATAGATCTCCGCCAACCACTTCGAAGAATAAGTAGTACACACATGAATGAAATGGGCGGACTTTGTTAGCCGATCCACAATCACCCAAATAGCGTTAAACTTTAGCCTTGCCCGGATGATACACAACAGTGATGTCATAATCCTTAAGCAACTCTAACCACCTCCCCTAGCACAAATTTAGATCATTTTGCTTGAGCAGCTACTGCAAGCAGCGGTTATCATTATAAATCTCACAAGGCACACCGTATAGATAATGGCGCCAAATATTTCGGGCATGAAAAAGGCAGCTAACTCAAGGTCGTGAACACGGTAATTCTTCTCATGTATCATCAACTATCTAGACGTGTAGAAAAACACCTTACCGTCCTGCATCAGCACCGCTCCGAGGCCAACCCTCGAGGCATCACAATAAACCGTATAAGACCCCTAACCAGTGGGCAATATAAAACTGGATTGGTAGCCAAAGTTGTCTTGAGCTTCTGAGAACTCACCTTGCACTCTTCCATCCACTCGAACGGAGAACCCTTCTGGGCCAGTCTGGTCATAGGGGCTGCTATATATGAAAACCCCTCCACAAAGTGATGGTAGTAACCGGCCAAACCGAGAAAATATCAGATCTCTATAGCTAAGGATTGTCTGGGCCAACTCTGCACTACCACTAACTTCCTCGGATCCACCCAAATACCCTCACTCGATACCACGTGGCCCAAGAATGCCACAAAATCCAACAAAAACTCACATTTTGGAAACTTTATATATAACTTCTTTTCCATCATAGTCTGAAGCACTGTTTTCAGGTGCTGCTCATTATCTTCCCAACTACGGGAATACACCAGAATGTCATCAATAAAGACAATGACAAAAGAGTTCAGATATTGTCAGAATACATTGTGCATCAAATGCATAAAGGCTACTGGGGCATTGGTCAGCCTAAATGATATAACAAGGAACTCGTAATAACCATACCGAGTCTTGAAAGTAGTATTCGGGATATCTGGCTCCCGAATCTCCAACTGATGGTAACCTTAGCATAAGTCAATCTTAGAAAACACCCGTGCTCCCTGGAGCTGGTCAAACAGATCATCGATACGAGACAAAGGATAACGATTCTTCACTATAGCCTTGTTCAACTGGTGATAATCAATACACGTAGGCATAGAACCATCATTTTTCTTCAAAAACAAGACAGGAGCACCCTAAGTGAAACATTGGGTCGAACAAAACACTTATCAAGCAATTCCTGCAATTGATCCTTCAACTCCTTCAACTCAGGAGGAGCTATACGATACAGAGAAATTGAAATGGGCTTAGTGTCCGGTGATGAGTCAATGCCAAAATCAATATCTCTATTAGGCGGCATGCTAGGAAGATCAGTTCGAAACACATTTGAAATGTCTTGTACTACTGAAACTGAATCAACTGAAGGAGTATCGATACTGGCATCTCTGACATAGGCTAGAAACGCGTCACACCCCTTCTCAACCATAAGTTGTGCTTAAGGAAAGAAATAACTCTACCGAGGGTGTGATCTAAAGAATCCCTCCACTCAGCACGCGGCATACCTAACATAGCCAGCGTCACAGTCTTTGCGTGACAATCAAGAATAACACTATGTGGCGACAACCAGTCCATGCCCAAGATAATATCAAAGTCTACCATGATAAGCAGCAATAAATTAGCTATGGTCTCAAAACTGCTAAGAGCAACAAAACATGACCAATAAATGCGGTCCACAACAAGAGAAACTCCCATATGAATAGGGAAACTCAAAGAGTCCCAAGATACACCCAAATGCGGAGCAAACTATAAAGAAACATAAGAATAGGTGGAGCCTAGATCGAATAGAACCGATGCATCTCTGTGATAAACCAGTATAATACCTTTGATAACAAAATCAGAGGCAACATCTTCGGTGCGAGAAGGAAGGGCATAGTATCAAGCCTGGCCTCCTCCTATACGGTGACCTCTACCTCTTCGACCTCCACCTCTAACTGGCTGAGCAAGTAGGGTAGCAACTGGAGCTGTAACCATTGTCTGAGAACTATGCGGGGTACGTTGTGGCTGAGAAATCTATGGAGGCGCACTCCTCCCAAGTCTAGGGAAATCCCTCACCACATGGAGGGTGTCACCACACTCAAAACAAGCTTTGGGGGGATGTGGCTGCTGTGATTGGCTCGAGCCATGTCTGCTGGACTGACCTCTAAAAGCACCCCGCGCAGGAGGCGTACTAGAAACTAGAGGTGCATAATAAGGCTCCTAAGGCCTAGGTGGAGCTAGTGTACTACTAGATGCTGGAAGAGCTGAAAGAACAGGGCGACTCATATAAACCCTACCATAAAGACATGAAAGTTGGGTTTGGGCAAAAGAATAATGACCGGAATCTCGAGACCTCTTTGGAGACTCAAAAGAGAAACGGAAGTTAACAAAATAAATTCTCATTTACGAAGTATTCGAGTACAATTGCCCTTGAGGGGTCACGACGTTCGATTACTAAGCCCCAGAGGGTCATTACCTACAAAGTACAAAGCTTTACAAGAATCTACATCTAAAGTATAGAAATAGGAGGATGTATGTATGATGAAATTCGGGCACCCGATCCGTCCTCGAGAGTCCATCACCGGTATTAACATTCCCGAGTGCCACACCCTCCAGCACGTCTCCTCAAGGGTTACTCCTTTGACCTCCACCTCCTATTGGTTCCCAGCTCAATCCCTCGAGGGATCTCCATCGGGGAAGACAAAGGAGAGGAAAAGAAGGGGACGTAGAGGAGGCAGAGCATAGCCTACCGAAGCCAAAGCTTGAATATTCGATGGACCCCGCCTCAACATCCGGTGGTACCACTTTATCCCTTATGAAAGAAAGACCTAAGGATGAAGTTCCACACCAGGCCTAGGTAGAAGAGTGAGTAGCGGTGCATAATCTGAATGACCGTCTACGCAAAGGTGAAACTAACTCTCCATGCATCACCATCTCGGGCCAACGGTAGTAGAAGCAGCCAATATACTGACGATTGCAGCAATATCAGAATAACATGTTTATGTTAAATGAAGGGAGGCCCCGGTAGACGGCTACGCTTCAGTTCGAAGGAGCTTCTCCAAACAGCCTTGAGACAGAAAGCTTCCATCGTGGTGATCAAAGCTAAAAGAAGATGATGAGAAGAAAGAGACAAGTATGGCAACGAAAGCCTTGAGATGGGAAATACAATACACAAATACACTCATTTATAAGGGAAAAAATGACACGGTCATTTATACCAAGTGTTGATACCCAATTTTTTCCTAAATATATTTAATATGCACAATACATTCAAAATAGCCATTCTAGTAATTCATTTATTAGACTCTCATATTTATACTAAAATATAGCTAAGATAATTTTTCTTAACTTTTACAAATTTATTTAGTATTTTTAAGGCTAAATTGTATATAATTGCAATATTAGCCTTTTTTAGATTTAATTACGTTTATGTCTATAAAAATTACGTCCAATATTTTAATTTGATAATTATCTATTATTAATCATTTTAGTACCTTTAATTTATTTCCAGAAATTACATTACTATTTTTTATAAAATAAATAATGGAACTGTGGCTATTTAAAATATTGTGTTTCAATTGTGGCTTGAATTGAACCCCAATCTTAAAACCAATTACCCTGACACAATCCTCATCAGAACTGACCCAAACCCAAACCTGTTAAACCACCCCACCTATTCGATCAATCCAGGTCATTGATCAAAATGATCAACGTCCACTAAAACACCTTTCCTTATTTTAATTCAAATGACCCCTAACCCTAACCCTATTTCACACCCCCAGCCGCCTCTTAATCCCTGTCTCTCTCAATTCTCTCTCAACCCCCACTCAAACCCTAGCCGCGGCCCTCAACCACCACCCCAAAATCTCCTAAATCAATGGCTTCCAAAGCCATTGGAGGCCTTTATCTATCTCATTTGTCTTCTACATGCCCGATTATCATGGTTTCAAGGCGAGATCCTGGAAACGTCTGCTCAAAACCTTGGTTGATTTCAGTTTTATGGCTGTCACCAGCCATCTTTAGACAGCCATCTTTAACTTTGCTCCAGCCAGCCATGGCTATTCAAGTCTGATTCTTAACTTCTCCCGCTTAGATTGATGATTTTTTCAAGCCTTTCTCACCATCTGGGGTTCTCATGAAACCCAAACCTTTAAGGTTCTTCTTATTTCTTTTAGAATGCTTTTTAGATATATGTTTACTCTAAACTTCTAAACTTTTTCTTAGGGTTTCTTTCAAAACTCCACCTTCAAAACCCCTTTACCTTTTCCGATTTAGGGTTTTGTTAAGTTATTTTGAAGCTTTCTCCGGTTTCTTGTGACATGTTCTACTGTGTTTCATTATGTAGTTCTTCTACTTGAGTTTGCATGTTAAGGTTTCTTGACCTTTTTGAGATTTTTCAATCTATTTTGTTCGTATTTGTCTAATTTGTTTTTGTTTCATCTCTAGACTCGATCCGTGTTAAAAACCCTGAAACTTTGGGTTCATTCGATTTCTAAGAATATTTGTTATGTGATTTACTTGTTCATCATCTCTAAGTTTGATTGGTTTCAAAACCAAATTTCTTTTAGACCTATTCGAGCTGCTGAAAACTGCTTCATCTGTTTGAAGTTGCTCGATTAGATTCAAATTCCCTTTTTTTCGACTTCTATTTCTCTATGTGATTTGATCTCCTGCAATCATTGAAAATAGACTATATTTTTCACAAAGTTCTTTTTACTTGACCTTTTGCATGCTTCTAATACTCTCTCCTTTCTCTATTACTAAGTTGGTGAAATTAACCTACGTGACTGTCATGTTTTAGTAGTTCACTATCTACTAACTTTGCGTTTATTCTCTTTGTCATAAGTTCATCCTCTCATGCCTAATGTCTATGCACTCGTTTATATGCTAAACTGACCTTCAATTGTGGACTGATTTTATACCACTTCTTGTGTAATTCTGATTGCACTCGTGTATAAAGTAATTGATTCATTCCTTGTTTTACTGATTTTCCTGTTTCTTGGATTTATTTGAAAACATCCCTTTAGACTTTCGATTCTCTTGTCTTTAACTTGGTTTATTTGTTTATTGTTGGGAGCCCATGTTATTCTCTCCAAATCAATAATTACGAATCCCTGACTCGTTGATTTACTATGTGCTAATTGTCTCCATATTCTGCAAATTTATTGTGTTTGTTACCTTATTTGATTCACCAAGTATTTCAAAGATTCTTCATTAGTTATTCCCTTAACTAAACCTCCATGTACTTACTCCTAATTGTCTATTCTGCACATGATGCTCTACTTGATTTCTTTCCTTAAATGTTTTATGCCCATTACTGTTTAATTTTAACTCCTTAATTAAAGGAATTCCTTGATACTGATTTGATTTTTAATTAGTGCATAGTTCCATAATTAATGCCAAACTATGATTCGTGCCTTATTTTCTACCTGTTTTTAAACTATAAATACCTTGCTCTTTCGTTAGCACACACACGAACACTTTGAGTTCTAAAATCACTTACAATCAAAACATTCTCTCCTTCTTTACTACTTCTACTGTGACCTATTTAGCTAGCTGAAAACCAAGGATATATTTCAATCCTGCTACCTTGCCTTTATTGTATTTTTCTTGTTTGAACTAGTATGTTCTGATTAAAATTTCAGCATCACAACAATATGTTTACTTTATACTTTTACCTTTTTTGTCTGCCTACTGCTTGTGTTTAGTCTTGCACTTATTTTAGCATGCTATTATTTCCTTCTTCCTGTTTTATTATGAATGCTAACCCCCCTCCCCCCGCCACCCCAATATGTTCGATGCTTATGGTTTGTTAGAGTCATGGCAGTATTGAATATTACTGCCCATGACTCAATCTTGCTCCACTAGGATCATAACCTCTATGTTTCTCTAGTATTGGGTGTTTTGGTAGGCTTATAGGCATGCCAGCATCTTCTATTGTTGTGCATACCCAAAGCTGACCCTTGCCTAAGTACATAGGCTCTTTCCCAACCCTTGAACCCCTTTTGTGTGAAATTATCAACTTGTTTATGGTTGTTTCCTAGAACCTCTTTCCCTCTCCTTTATTCCCTCAGAACTCTATTTTTTCACTTGCACTCTCTCTTAGACTTAAGTTCTGCCCCCCACTTGTGTGCCTTGCCTTGGGACCCATGAGCCCCTCTGAACTTGGACATTTGAGGGCTGGCACTTCCACACTGCACTTTCCCTATTCTGGTCATACAATTTGAGTGTGAGCACTGCCCGGAGTCTTATTGAGGCTCTTTTGGGAACTCTAACACACTCAAATTGGAGAAAGGCTTTTGATCAATGGCCTTTGACTTGGTCTATCTCATAACTCATAGAGGAAGTCAAGAATCATGCCTCCTCTGTTTGTACTTTTCTTTGTACTTTTTAGATGTACCTTATTATTCTGGTTTGTAATAAGTTGTAATAAATATTTAGGGCTAGTTAGTGAAAAAAAATGTGGGTAACTAAGCATGCAAGGGTAGAGATTATGCCTATAATGTGTTTTAATTTTTGCATATTCAAACGTCACCTACAAACCATGCATATAGGTTGTTTAATTTCTGGATATTCAAACTTTACCTAGAAACCATGCCTATAGAGTGTTTTAAATTCTCCATATTCAAACTTCACCTAGAAACCATGCCTATAGGGTGTTTTAACTTCTGTGTATTCAAATTTCACCTGGAAAACATGCCTATAAGGTGTTTTAGCTTCTGCATATTCAAACTTTACCTAGAAGCCATGGCTATAAGGATATTTTAATTCTGCATAATTCAAACTGCATTTAGATACCATGGCTATGCGGTTTAAAATAAGTTTCTACATTTAGATACCATGTCTATAAGGTTTAAAACAAGTTTCTGCATTTAGATACCATATTTATTAGGTTTAAAACAAGTTTCTGCACGTAGACACCATGTTTATAATGTTATTGCAATCAGATACCACGTCTAAAAATCAGTAATGCATAGAAATCATGCCTATGGGGATCCTCGAGAAATTCTAATTTGTTTTCATTCATGGTCAATGATAGATATAAAATCAGTAATAGTGGATGCTATCACCTGCAAAACATGTAATCAATTTATTTAATTTTTGTTCATTCTGCATCTCTTTAAATAATCTAAGTTCCTTGCTTAACAGGTTTAACAAGTATGCATATAAGACTTCAAATATTTTATTTCAAACCTTACTATCTTATCACCTTCTAAAATCAGTAGATATCATGCCTATAAGACCCCATCTAAACAATTAGGCAAGCCCTAGAATAATAGCTGTGAACTAAATCTGTTTCTTTTAATCATTACAACCAGCAGGCAGACCTGATTCGAACTTTGTATCTGATTTATGTAGTAAACCAATATGTCTCAACATTTAAACTTCCTCGTCTTTGGTATTTTCAATCAGACCTAAACATTATGTGCAAGTCATACTAGTTATATGCTTTATTGTTTAAGGAGGTATATACGAGCCTTTGTTTGTTTGTATGATTTCCCCAAAAATATGTAATATGTGTTTTTTGTATATCTCCTTAGAGTTTTAGCTTTGAAACTTCAAATAAGCCTAATATCCCTCCCTTTTAGTATTTGTATTCCTAAGTGCCTCCAGGACTGATAGGAGTGGGACGGATAATAGCATACAATAAGTAATCGAGACTGACCCGTGCTTTAATTACCTTAACGTGGTGCGATAGGTAAATATGGATATGATGACCACACGATAATATCACGTGTAACCCCTCATTGAAGACTGATTACTGGACATTGTGTGGGGTGATCCATATTTTTAATAAACCTAGGACCCCCTTCCTTTAATCTTTATTTCTTTTCTTGCAGCATTTTAAGTCCTTATTTAAAAATTAGCTTTTCTTATTGTTCTTTCAAACTGTGTTTACTTTCAAACCATTATGTGTTTAAATCCCCTCTTATTCGAGCCTTATCTGCGTATATGTTAATTGTACCTCAATTCGTAATAATATTCTGGTCGGGAACCATACTAGTAGATTCTGAGGGGTGCCTAACACCTTCCCCCTTAGAATAAAAATTCAAGCCCTTACCCTATCGTTGGTTATTCAAATCAAACTCTTTTGGGGTCCTAATATACCCTAATCATTAGGTGGCGACTCTTCAAATGAAAACCCAGTTCCCAAAAGGAATGAGTTGTCCCTCCAATTGTCATAAATCGTATTTAGCGATAAAAAGAGGGTGCGACAGCGAGTCCCCTCACCTATATAAGGGGGACTCACCCTACCTTGTAAGGGACTGATGTTCTCCACTTTTCCACAAATGCAATAATATCTCACTCTTTGTCTGTCTCTCTTTCTTCTAAGTTATCTGTCTTTATCAACCTCGAGGTCGCCTTAGCAATTTATCATTTCCTTGTTTGTTCTTTGTTATTTTGCTCAAGTTTGATAGTATAGAACCTTACATATCTATATCTTTACTTGTTATCCCCTTCCGAAATACTCTCGATAAGCCCGAGATAGGCTCGGCTCCGAGGTATCTACTGGCCGGCTTTGCGCCCTGGAAACATCCCCTTACTGGTTCGATTATTGCTTTGGTTAACTCGGTCTTTATCATTTTAATTCATGTTTTAGCACTAATCGCCCTTACAAATTAGCTCGGGAATAGATCACGTATTTTTAGAATCTTATTTACAAATTTAATTATTGTTACCATTTTTATGGTAAACAAAGATATAACCCCTCAATGAGGAAACGTCGAATGTCTAAGACCACAATGAGGCAACACTGAACTCATAAGCCCTTAATAAGGAGACCGACATCTAACTTGTAAGACCTAAAGCAAGGCATCTCTAAATTTGTAAGACCCTTAAAGGGGGTATAACCCATATATTAAGGCCAAGGATATATATTTGAACTTGTAAGACCCCAAAAATGGCATACCCTCGATATAGACGCCAATGTAATCTCGCCAGTGGACTAAAGGGCTACGGCCAAACACAATGACTACTGTCATAAGGCCCCGAAAAAACTAAAATTAGTTGGGGACGTCCGACCATCACCGTAAAATCACAATCCTTTAAATACTTAGAAATTACTTCGAAAAAACCTGTTTATCACGCTACCATCGACATAAACAAGAAGAGCTTCAATTATATCAAACTCCAAACAAATAAAATGCTTCAAAAACAATCAACCTCCAACTAAACCTCCTGAGGTACTCATATGTCATCACATATCGACTTATAATCGAGGTTCTTATTGATCCAACGAAGAGTCAAACCAAAAAAAAATTTTAAGAAGTGGTTAATGAGGGAAAATTATAGCCATATTAGAGGTCGTAATGACTTAATGCGTAACAGCCAAAGAGCCAACCTAGAGAGCCTCAAGGCCGATATAAAACAATCTTAAAGGCTAACGAGTAAGATCCTAAACGCCAGCCTAAAGAGCCTCAAGGCTAACCTAAATAAAGCCTAAGAGCCAATGTATAAGAGCCTAAGTGCCAGCCTAAAGAGCCTCGGGGCCAGTTCAGAAACCCAAGGGTCGACGAACTCCAGTTGAAACCTAACTCGAAGACTGAGCGCTAAGAGGCTAACTATCAACTACTGCCTGTCAAGCACAAAACCCAAGGGTTTCATTACAAATTCTAACTCATCGAACATATATTGACAAGCGTTAAAATGTAAAAAAAAAAAAAGACAAGCAAAAAGAGACTCGTACAAAAGGAGAAACGAAGAAGTTCCTTTTTAAATGAAATGATACGATGTCACAACTACAACGCTCTCATAGAGACCACTATGCAAAGAATCAAAAGGAAAAAACTTAATCTATTCTCGGGGACTTAGCCCCCTTTTCCCCTCGGGGACTATGGTTCCATCGTATCCCTTGGGAACAGCTCTCTCATCGGCTTCTTCCTCGTTATCTTAGGCATTGGATACAAGGAACTTGGCGTCATTCTCATCCACCCTGACTCGGTCTATCTCCTCTGAGAGATAAAACCCCTAGAATGGATATTCTAAAGGTTTCCCTTTGGGACTTGCATCGGGTATATTCATTGCTTCTACTCTCTCGATCGGAAGCCACACTCAGCTTCATGCAAACTTTAGCGGTATCTTTCATATAGATTGCCACCTTCTTATTGTCCTTTGATCAAGCCTGCTCGGCTTCATCCCGAGTGTCCATGACCTCGGCCTTCATCTTTAAAAGATTAGTATCGAGATGAGCAATACTCCTCGTTTGAACAAAACTGCTTTCTCGGGCATTATCGAGTTGTACCTCGAGGGCTGAGGCTTTGGACAAAACATTCCTTTTTGCCGCAACATGAGCATCCATCTATGCCCTCAATTCATTGAATTCAAAGTTAGTCTGGCCGACTTTGCCCCAAAGGCATTCTAGCACCTCTGTCTTTCTTTGTAACTGAGATATCAAAACATTAATCTCTGAATGGGAGAAGAAATACGCACTCCCTCAAAATAAATATTAGTTGTCTCTCAAGATGTCCTTCATAATGTAGGTGTTGATAAATCTCATATCGAAGGTATATCAACTCTCTTGCCTTCTTATCACAAAGAAGCTTGAGAGATTTTTCCCCGTCGAAGGCTTTCCACAACCTGGCCTCGCAGCGACGTAACTCGAACTTGAGCTTGTCGAAGGCCTATGTAAAACAAACTTCAGAAATTAAGATAAAATAGGAAGCTGAGAAAGTGTCACACCCCAAACCGATGAGCCGCATTTTATCCCAAAATGCCAAACTTTGAGAGAATTCGTTTTCTTAGACTTGCTCCCCCTTTCACCTTTATGAATTTACTAATCACTTGTGAAAGAGCATAATCCTTATAATCCTCAAATAATCTTTTCTTTTTACTGATTTCAATTACCTTATGACAAATTCCACGTAAAATACTGCAGGGTGCAATATCGTCATAACTTATTGCTGCAAAGTGTAACATCACCGTCGTAGCTTAATACTGCAGGACGTAACATCAATCGTAATATATTACTGTAGAGCATAGCGTTGTTGTAATATAATACTGGGGGACGTAATATTGACGTAATATTGTGGGGCACACCATATAAAGTACTACATGGCCATGATAGTAAGATATACAAGGTATTTCAAAAGAGTGTAGTATTTAATCAAGTTGAGATAATCTTTAAATTATACGGTTGATTAATTATATATCAGATAACATGACATTACTCGATTAATTAATAAGTACATGAGATTAAATTCCTTTCCCCAACAAAATGTGGCAGAAGGTCACTATTTGAGAAAGTGACTCACATGGATATGTGGGTAGGTGGCTGCCAAAGACATAATTGAATATTAAAGAAAGCAAGACTTAGTAATGTCTAGTTTCCATGTTCATCTGGAAACCATCAGAAGGTCCCTTAAAAGTCAAAATGGAAATCATATCGCAAGTCTCCATCTCCATTTAGAGAGGAGTAACGTAGCTATTTTTTTTAAAAGCAAGAAAAAGTTTTCTTTCTTGATTCAATACTGAAATACCAAGAACAGAAGCTTCAACCAAACTTCAAAAAAACATTGGAAACAAGTTTTAGCTAAAATTCATTCTATAGCTCACAAACGTTAGAAGCAAGAAAGAAATTCTTTCTTGATTTGGAAACATAAAAGAACAGAATCATTATTCCTTTCAAATTCTCAAGGAAACCAGAAACGTTTCTTCATTCCAAAATTTGAAATAGAAGAAAATTTTGGTCCAAATTCTTGCCAAGATTTCAATTGAAATCTCAAAGTTCAACCATTGAGATTTTATTCCATTTCTATCTTCAATACACAAAAAGTTAGAAGCACAACAAATTCGTCCTAGACTTCAAGGAATCCAAGTGTAAATTTCGCCGAAACAAGTATGTTAAAGCTCTCCCTTATTTCTTTTGGCATGATCCATACGATAAGAACGAAACATGGAAATGCACAAATTTCATGTGACTCTATTCATAGAAGTATTAGAGATATCTATGTTCTTGAATTTCCGTGTGTCAAAATATTTTATCTTTTGCTCGTGGGTCTCAAAATAATATGTAGCTGAATAAGGTTATCCTGAAGGAATATTGAGATTATTATGTATTTTTCATGCATTTCATACATGTGCATTGACCCATGACCAGATGGTGTTATACACGCATATATATGTAAATATATGTATATGTGATATGGGAAAAGGATTATAGCGTTATATAAGTACCACCACCTGATCAGCTGGTATACGATGATGATTTTTCCCACAGTGGCCGATAATATATGATGGGATGCCCTTAAAGGCTGATAATGTTATGAAACATGTACCTATGCACGACATGACATTCATACGCATATGCATGACGCTAAAAGTAATTTATAATTTACAGAGCTATCCAGACATACAGGTTGAGTCAATTACTATATATTTCTTCCATGTTTGTTATGTATTTATTTATGTGCCTTACATACTCATTACATTATTAGTAATGACATCTCTTTTGCCTGGGGACGCTACGTTTCATGCCCGCGGGTCCAGATAGACGGGTGGAGAGCCCTCCAAGTAGGCTATCAGCTCAACGGAAGATGTTGGTCCGCTCCATTTGCGTCGGAGTTGCGTGTTTGGTTAGTATAGTTTAGATGTGTATTGTTTGGTATGGCGGGACTCCGCCCCGACCTTTATTACATTTATGTATTCTTAGAGGCTTGTATACATATGTTGTGTACGTGAAAGATTGTACGGCCTTGTCGGCTAATCTTTTGAATTTATAAATGATCATGTTGGCTTATTAGGCCGGTATGTCACGTGTTTATGATGATGTAATAAGAAAGATACATTACATTGGTAGTCGGTTGAGTAAGGTAATGGGTGCCCATCACGGTCTATCTGTTTGGGGGTGTGACAAAACTGGTATCAGAGTAGTTCTGTCCTAGTGAGTCTACAAGCAGTTTCTAGTTGAGTCTTGTTTATGGGTGTGTCGTGCACCACACTTATAAGCAGGAGACTATATGGCATTTAGGATTTTCACTCTTTCTTCCTACTCTAGATCATGTGGTAGAGCTCACCTATACGAATTCAAATTTCGAAAATCTATTTTATTCGTAATAGCACGATGCCTACATCTGGAACAAAGGATGGAGAGAAAGATAGTTGTGGAAGAGTTATGTGAGAGGAATTGGATTTTTGTATGATGCTTACGATAAGTAAATGCGAGGTCTTTCACAGATCATGGGTGTATGGAAAGGTGTAATCTTCCTAATAACAAGCCTTAGAGAAAGAATGACTATCCATCTTTATAGTGAAAGATAATGAGATATTAAGAAGTTAAAAACAAGTTTCAACAAGCAAAAGAAGCAAGTTGAAGAAGGGTGCAAGGCGCGCAGTTAATGAAGGTTAACAGTGTTTATAATTGAGGCAGAGGAACACAAGATTTTTGAGTTATATTCAATAGTAACAAAGATATATACAATTGATCGCACCCTCTCCAGAAATGCCACATGCGGGTTAACAGAAATAGTATAAGAAGATATGATGGATGAATTGTTTACTTCAGTTGACATTTTCGAAGGATATTACAAATGTTCTAATAGATCTCTTTATGAGACACCTAGATGGTGCTCTATAATATAGTGTAGCCAGATATGAGTACTACAAAGACATGCACTATAAGCCTTGAAGGGATAAATATTACCTTATTATGGCTCGCATCCCTAGTAAAGCAAGAACATTAAGCAACTTGAAGAGCCACTAGATGGAGCAAAGGAAACCTAAAAGCGAAAGAATGTCATATTGAAGTTTTCACAAGAAAAGGTATATACAAAAATATTAGCAGAGTAATGAAAAGAGAGATAATGAAGCACTATGAATAAGGTGTGACACGTGGATGAAATCGGTAGAGTGTTACAGAACCTATGGTCAAATGAAGGAAGAGACGAAAGGTAATAGACCTTAAGATAGCAAAAGAGTATAGACCATAAGGTTATATCCTCATTTTGAGAAACAAGTTCGTGACTCCAACGCGACTACCAGAGGGGAAAGTTAATCCCCAGAGTAATAGAAATCAGTATGGGCTGGCAAACAAGATAAAATTTATTTGAAGTATGGACTGAATTATTGGAAGTACTCGTCATCATGGTAATTTCGTTTTTTATTCTGGCCGTAATAGAATGACACTTAGAAGAAGATTCATAAGGAATTCACAGAATGGTCATTCAGAAAAACACTTCCCTAACGCAAGAAATGTTAGCAAAGTTAAGCTTAAGGTACTATATGTACCAGTTACATTAAGTGTGGCCCTCGTGAGTAACGAAATTTGCCATCCTTGGTATAGAAGGACTGCCACAAGGCAAGTAAGGATCATTGATGTTGAGAAACGATGCCAAAGATGAAGAGGTAAAACATCTATAGGTAGATCCTCGTGGCTTCAGCTTTTAGTACAAACCTAAAGGGGGAATATGGAGTGATATGACATTAAGTCAAAATTAAATGGTTCTAGTGACAATGGATTAGTAAAAGAAGAATATGATAAATGAAAGAGTAATGAGATGACAATTGTCCGAATCTTATAAATACGTTACGATTCAAGAATATTGTGCAAGCATGACGTCAAGGATAGAAAGTAAAGGTTCATGTCAAAGTTATTATTATAAATAAGGAGCCGGTGCAAGACGTAAGTTAATACAAAGGAAATAACCCAAGAAAGATTGCGATGAATATTGATATGAGAATG
The DNA here is from genome assembly GCA_026770625.1 of Nicotiana glauca. Lineage (NCBI taxonomy): Eukaryota > Viridiplantae > Streptophyta > Magnoliopsida > Solanales > Solanaceae > Nicotiana > Nicotiana glauca. The sequence goes on along the minus strand of MU780062.1, from coordinate 106,280 downwards.
GGCCAATGAGTAGTTAGTAATTGGTCAGGAAGATCCCAATTGTGGCTAAACATGAGGTTTCAGACGAGTCATCAGATCATGTGAGATAAACATAGTAGAACCTAACATGGAGAGTTCAGCTTCGAAGAATATCATTATAATACATTAAATATATTCAAACAAGAGTTGGAGTAGCTAAAGGTACCATATGAGCGTTACGGATATAAAAGAAAGTGCCACTAGGAAGGCAGCCAAAATATTAGTTCAGAAGCAACCATACAAGCACAAGGGCATGAAAGTAAGCAACTACGAATAATATAGGCAAGTAAGGACATCCAAAAAAGTCCGTAATAAGCTCACAGCTTTACGAGAGTCAAGGGTTCTCCCAAAGTACTACAACGAAAGGCTAGCTGAGGAGATAAGAAAAAAGGCTTCAACCTAAGCACACTGACCTAAAGAGGAAATGGTCGTGTAACAACAATCTCGCAATGAAATTGTAAGTATTCAAAAGGAAAATGGCACCTACCACGTCTAATTAATGGGAAGTAAGAACTAAAAGTAATATACGAGATCATATGAGTTATATAAAAACTTTGTTAAGTGTGGGCACTAAGATAAGCTAAGTATGGACACAACGAGGGGCAGAAAGAGCATGAAAAGTAATAGCTTACGCTGAAAGAAAGATAAGATGGAATTAACGGATTATATCACCTAAGTAAATCAAGAGTATGATTATTGGGCCTAGAAAAATTATATAAGTTGTGATGGAGAATACGATAGAATCTCTCTTAATATCAGATGTTCAAGAGAGATAACACAACAACCATAATCTATAATGGCTCTACAAGGAAACCAGTTAGAAGAAGTTAGTACGAAGCTCCCACCAAATTATGTATATAACAGGTGTGCAAGTATTATAATAGAGCTTCAAGTTATGCACGTGAATTACACCTAGGTGGAAAGGAGGTTATAGAGGAGATAAAATATATGATATGAGATTTTAAGAAAGTAAGGTAAAAGTGAACTTAATGATTCAATGTCCATACTTATAATAGAAGGCTCGAAGTTCTGGGATTCAATATCCAAGAATGATAGCGACATTTTCAATGGCATATCTTCTAATTAATGATATTTAGGTATCGAGAGGTCTAGTTAAGAAAGTAAATAAGAGTTAGAGAGGATGTGATGTCTCTCTTGATGTTCTAAGATAACACAAGGAAATGCAAGCAAATTGAAGGAAAGTTGCGAGTATTGTAAATGGATATTTATAGGTCACAAGCTTAAGTATGGTAGACTGATAAAGTTTTAAGAAAACACGAGGAAGGATGAGGAATGGCAAGTGAAGGTTGTTGATACCCAATTTTTCCCTATGTATTTTTGTACCCCAAAAATACTTTTAAAAAGCATTCATATGCACATATAAGCATCCCTAAAGGTTTTAGTATTTTTCCCAAATTTTTTAAAATTCTTAGAATTAATTTAATTTCTATTTTAACAGTATAAAACCTCAATAATTATTCCAAAATTGTCCTTTTTGTGACTCAGTTATTTTCCATCATTATATTTACACCAAATATGATTAAGGTGATTTTTGCATATTTTTTTTATAAATTTATTCGATATTTTTAAACTAAATTTTTCAAAGTTACAATTATAGCCTATGTTATAATTAACCGCATTTTATAATTATAAAATTGATCCAGATATTTTTAAATTAATTTTTATATGTTATCAATTAGTACTGTGTTTTTAATTTATTTTAAAATTATTTTTAACTATTTTAACTAATTAAAAAAGGGAGAAGTGGCTATTCAAAGGCTAGCCTATTTCCATTTCAATTATAACCACATTTGATCCCAAATTAACCCCAATTAAATGACCCAATTACCCGACCCATTTCCAAACCCACCCGGCTACCGTTTTAATCCAAGCCGTTGATCATTTTGATCAACGGCCATGATCTCCCCATTCCTTTTTAATTTCACAACACCCCTAAACCCTACTTCATTTACTCAAATAGGCCTCCCCTAGAATCCCTTCGTCTCAAACTCTCTCTAGCCTCGTTCCGAAACCCTTACTCCCTCGTTGGTTTCCACCTTGTTTCACCGGAATCAATGGCGTCCCAAGCCCTGGGTAGCCTATACTTACCATCACGTACCCCCATACCCTTGTTACTCGAAGATTCATGGTTCGAGCTTGAAGTTCTTCGCTCAGATCTCCGCCGATTTGAGTGTTACGGCCATCTCCGGCATATCTTAGCCCTATGAGTCCATCTCTGACTCATTTGACTCGGAGCATACCCTTTTTCCAGGCCTCTCTCACTTTTAGGGTTCTTCTAAAACCCTAGCCTCCCGAGGTTTTCCTATTTTCTCTAGATCTACTCTAGATCCATGTTTATTTTAAGGTTTTCAAGCGATTTCTTAAATCTCTTTCAAAATTTTGCTTTCAAAACTGTTCATCTTCTCCGACTTAGGGTTTCTTCAATTTTACCTGTTCTACTATGTTTCTTTTACTGTATTTGCTCTACCATGGCTCCTATGTGCTGCTACTATGATTCCTACATTATTTCTTCTACTATGCTTTCTTCTACCGATCCTTATGATTTCTTTTACTGTATTTTCTTTCACCATGTTTTCGTAAAATATTTTTTAGTTCCTGTGGGTTTTTTCTGAATGTATTCTTGCCTGATTTATTTGCTTTCATCTCTACACTCGATTAATAGCTGAAACCCTAGAATTTTGGGGGTTTTAGTTGAGTTTTTCAGACCACTTGTATGTGATTTTGTCTGCTTTCTCTTCTCTGAGTTAATCTGATTTAAAAAACCCTAATTTCCAAACTCTCTTTGTTTCTCTATGTGATTCTGATTCCGGCTAAGCTTTGCAAGACCTTTCATATGACTTTTTGCATGCCATTCGATGTTTCTCCTTACTTAATAGTTCCCTACTCACTAATTTTGGTTGCATGACATTTTTCTCTGTTTTGAATACAACCTCGCATGTTCTAAAACTCATGCACTCTTTATATTTAGATTTTTCCTCTCCAAACAACCTTTGGTTTTGGGTACTGATCTCANTATCCCCTTATTTTTTGACTTAGTTCATTATTGATTTCGAATCTTTGATTCCCTGATTTACTATGTACTAGTTGATTTACTTCTTGTCTTATTTACTTAAACCGTGTGTTTTAAACTTTCCCTTACGTATCTACCCCTTATTTGCATACTGTGCATGATATGCTACTTGATTCCCTTTCCTTAAATAACTCCAGTCCTTTACTGTTTAAATTTGAACTCACTGATTAAAGGAATTCCCTTCTACTGATTGTTTTCTGATTGATACTCGATTATTTTCTTTCCTTGCCTGCCTGCCTGACTTCAAGTATAAATACATTCTCCTCTCTTCACTCCATCATCGAATTTTGACTGAAAAATAAAATCGAAATTCATATCTTTGTCTTGAAATATTCTTTACTACTACCATTACTACTCTCTATTTTTCTATACCACTACTGAGCATTCTGCATCTTTACATCCTACTGTCTGAATTCCTAAGTACTTGTGGGAGCTTCTTGAGTTTGTTCTTGTTGACTGCCTGGCTGTTTGTTTGCTGTTGCTATTCTGCTATTCTAAACTTGCAACTGGTATATTTTCCTAGTTAAATAGTATCCTTGTTATATGTTCAACTTCTCTGCTTCTACCCTTTCTTTCTTTGTGTGTTTACTTGTGCTTTCCTACACTATGTGATTATTTTCAAGAATGCTATGCCTCTTTATGTTATGCTTTTAACCCTTTCCCTCTATTCCCTTTGTATATGAGTATTGTCCTAAATCATGGCAGCACTTTGAATTGCTGCCTATGATCCAGAAGTAAGACTCTTCTGAGTCATTACTCAATTGCTTTCCCATTCCATTTCCCCTCTATGTGCTGAGCTTTAATTTGGGTATGTTGGAGTCCTAATCACCATTCACACATGAGTTTGACTCTATAAGAGTCTGCTCTTATTTGTTTGAATTTGAGCAAGAGGTCAGGGGTGTGCCAGTCTATGCCATGGCTGGGTATGACCACCTCCTGCTGAGGTTCCTCCCTCACTTTACACTTACTCCTAGTTCTTAAGTTCTACCCCTCTTTGGTAAGCCATGCTTAGGGACCCTAGAGCTCCCTCTGAACATGGATGCCTGAGGGCTTGTAATTCCACACATTGTACTACTCTGTTACAATATTCATTCTTCAGAGTGTGAGCATTGCCTGGGCTCTTGAAGCTCCTTTGAACTTTGAAACACTCTGAATAAGAGAAGGCCCTGGAATCTGGAACCCGGATTTGGTAAAACACATATATTGGATATTCAGATTGCATTAGGCTGTTTGGATCCAACTGTGGGCTATGATGTATTTTTTTTACTTTTGGCTCTGTAATAATAACTTTGTAAAAAGAACTCAGGGAAAGACATAGTAAAAATATTGTGGGAGGGGTTTACTTTATTGCTAAAGGGTAGATATCATGCCCATAGGACCAATGTTGTTATTCAATTATTTAGAAATCATGCCTATAGGATTTTAACACTTTGAATCACTTAGATATCATGCCTATAGGATTTTAACACTTTGAACCACTTAGATATCATGCCTATAGGGTTTTAACACTTTGAATCACTTAGATATCATGCCTATAGGCTTTTAAAACATTTAAATCACCTATAGATCATGTCTATAGGCTTGCATTCTTCTTCATTCAAGCATATAGAAACCATGCAAATAGAATCACATAAAAGATAGGCAAACAATAGGGTAACACAATGCTCGCATGCCTTCAACGTTTAAAATAGAATTGAGTAAATAAAAACCAAAGTAGATATCCTGCCTATAGGATCTCAAATTTTGCCTAAGTTGTATAATCAGTAATCTGGCAACTATTTTCAACGTTTTCAACAGATTCATCGCAACCTGTCTGTGACTTCTAAACTCGTGTTTCTGTCTCTGAAATCACTTTTCTAACTCTCTTTTTGAACTTTTATACATGAAATTACTTTCAAAATAGTTTTCAAACTCTCTCTTCCTTTATAAGCACTCTACTTCTGAAAAACTCTACTGTACATTTCCTTAAACAGTTCCATCAATTTTCGAAACCTTTCTGAACTTCTACAATTTCCAAGCTCCTGCTTCTGTTTCCAAACTTTTCCGTATTAGGTCCTTAATTAATAATTCGGTAAAATGCTACAGATCCTAACAATTGGATCCAAGTTGCCTAATGGAGACCTTTTATCTAATTCTATGTGTTAAACTGGTCCGTCCGTCGCTTAATTTTAATTTAAGACCGAATCAGTATATGAAAGGCATGCTAAACTATATGTTATCTATTTAAAGGGGTTTCTTTGAGCCTTGGTTTGTCTTCTTGTTGTTTCCCCTACTTGGTATTTCTTTTGAATGACGAATTAGACTTTTATCCTTTGAAACTCCATGCAAAGCCCCCATCCCTTTCTTCCCCTTTTAGGATTAGAAGTCCTAATACCCCAGGACTAATAGGTTGGGACGGGTACTAGCATGCAATAAGTAAAACGAGACTAATCGTGTTTAAATAACTTAACGTGGTGTGAAGGGTAGAATATGGATATGATGACTGGTGCGTTAATATCTCGTGTGAGAATGATTGCTGGGTATTGCACCAAAGTGATCCATATAAT
>MU780062.1:87583-99249 GCA_026770625.1 Nicotiana glauca | reverse complement strand
CTTAATTGCATTTACTTTCTGTCTTTAACTGTTTCATCAAAAAATACTAACTTGGCTCTTCATGTTTTTCTTTCCCTTTAATTTCTTCTTTTACTGTCTTATTATTTGAATTCCGTTGTAATTTTTTAGTATTTATTGTAATCTTTATGAACGTGAAAATACATGTAATTTGCTTCATTATGGTAACTGCATTCCTCAACATCATATTCCACTCGTGCCAAAACAAAGCCTATAACATCGCTTATAATGAGTGGTTGCACCCTTCCAATATTATAACCCCTTAAATGTGGCAAAGGCATATTTGCGGTAAAACGAGTCGATCAACGGTGTAGTCGATGGTTCCGCGCCTTTCCCTCTTGAGTTGCCCGCTCAAGGGTACCTTGTCTAGCACTTCAAAAGTAGAAACCATATTCCATTAAACTGTTCATACATCATGGTCAACCCTAGCCGAGTCAGTTATGTGTCAACATAATGAATCCTTAAGATAGCCTAAACCAAAGTCCATCAGGTTTCCTCGAAACCCAAACGGACGCCTCTACGTTATGTGCATTTATTTGGAGAACTAAATGTCTTTTGCTAATTATTGATTCAAATAGTCGAGTATGGTGGGGTTAAGGGCCTAAAACTTTGTTTTGCAGAAAATGAGGCACGAAGTCCCCAGATTCGGTATGGTATCCAACATTCACCCAAGGTTGCTAAGCTGCTGGGAAGATCTTCATGCCAGCGATCAAACCCTCATCCGTAAGTACTTAGGGAATTTTCCCTCACTTCTGGAAATTCAGCCTAACAACAAGATCATAGAGGCTGCCACATTGTTTTGGGATAGTGATCGATCGGTGTTTCGCTTCAGAAATTTGGAAATGACTCCTTTACTGGAAGAAATAGGGGGTTTAGCTGGTATCCCTTGGGAGACTCCTGGCCTGCTTATGCCGGAAAACCGCAAAAGTAGAGGTTTCCTTAAGATGATGGGACTGAAAAATCCCGACCTAGCTTGTCTGAAGGACTCCTACATACCATTTGATTTCTTGTATGAGAGGTATGGCCATAGCAAGTCCTATTGCACCTACACTAACGAGTTCGTCCTCACCTCTTTGGGGCACATGCATAGAAGGGTGTTTGTGTTCATGTTTTGCTTCTTGGGTATGATAATTCTTCCCATGAAGAAAGCTAGGATCCACACAGACTAGCTATGGTGACCAAAACCTTAATGGAACATATCAACGGGCAGTCTTTCAGCATAGTGCCCATGATCATTGCCGAAATCTATCGAGCGTTGGGATAGTGTCAGCAAAGGGCTCCGCATTTCGAGGGTTGTAATTTGCTACTTCAACTTTGGCTCATAGAACACCTTCAGAAAGGTGACTACAAATAGGAAGTCATACGCAGGGATTGCGATGACCATATCGCTTTTCATCGCCCAAAGTGAATGAACTTCACGCCCAACATGTTCGATCAGCCAGAGGACGCCAGTGGATGGGTAGAGTTGTTTGAAAATCTAAAAGAAGAGCAAGTACAATGGATGTTCGAGTGTTTCCCAACAGGGGATTTCATAGTCTGTTCTTGAGATGCGTTATTTCTCGTGCTCATCGGTCAGAGGGGAACTCATCCTTATGTCCCTCTCCAAGTCATGAGGCATGCTGAAAGAAAGCAGATCATACACAGGATAGCGAAAACGCTGTTGGGATTTCGAGAGGAATTGGACCAAGTTCGGAACCTGGCAAGCATGTCAATCAGTCTTGCCGCTCCTGATGTTAACACCCAGAACCCTGCACCTCCACAAAATATCTCGCAACCACCAATACAACCCACTCATGCCCAAGCCTGTCACACATGCAATAACATTCCACTGCTCATTCCCGAACCACAAAACACCACAAAAGACCATAACTCCCCTATCTTTGTGGACACTATAACCCACTACACCAGCCAATCACCAGTGCACCCGAATCAGATGACAAGGGCTCCCTCATTGAGAATTTGGACGTTGAATTCAAGAAGTTGACTAGCCGGGTCCAAGGTTTCGAAGGTAGCAAAGGTGTTGAAAGGTTGAACTATGAAGATCTTTGTGTTCAGCCAGATGTTGAGGGGGGTACAAACCTCCCAAGTTCGAGATGTTCGACGGTACAGGTGATCCCAGGGTCCACCTAAGAATGTATTGTGATAAGTTGGTAGGAGTAGGAAGGGACGAGAAAATCCGCATGAAGATGTTCATGAGGAGCCTGAAGGGCAATGCTTTATTATGGTATATCAGCCAGGATGCAAAGAAATGGACAAGTTGGGTGAACATGGTGTCTGACTTTATGGACCGATTTAGGATCAATACTGAAAATGCACCAGATGTGTTCTGTATCCAGAATCTAAAGAGGAAACCCACAGAGACCTTTCGCGAGTATGCTACTCGTTGGAGGTCAGAAGCTGCTAAGGTCAGGCCGGCCTTGGAGGAAGAACAGATGAATAGGTTCTTCATCCGTGCTCAGGATCCACGGTACTACGAAAGGCTGATGCTAATAGAGGGTCAAAAGTTCTCTCACATCATCAAGTTGGGAGAAAGGATCGAAGAACGCATCAAAAATGGTATGGTCACTAACCTCGTTGCATTGCAAGCCACCAACAAGGCTTTACATTTTAGTGGCTCGTCAAAGAAAAAGGACGTAAATTCTGTAATGGCTGCGCAGAGGAACAATTCCCCTATGAAATACCGGACCTATCCCTTAACTCCACTCACATACCAACCTACCATAAATTAACAAACACCCTCACCTACATACCAAATGCCACCATCTGCCTACCAATCACCTCCACCGCCCACATATCAACCCACTTCACCAAGATATTCCCAACCTGTGCCTCTGTACCAAGCATACAACTCCCAAACTTCTCATTACCCATCACCACCAGCTCGCCAAAATTTTCCTCAACCCAGACCAAATTTTCACCGAATACCTCCCAGACAATATACCGCCATAGCCGAGCCAGTTGACCAATTATATGAAAAACTCAAAGCAGTCGGTTACATTTCACCTATTCCAATCATAACTCTAGAAAATCCTTTCCAATGGATCAACCCTAACAAAACCTGCGCATACCATTCCGGAATAAAAGGACATAGCATCGACGAGTGTCACTCGCTGAAAGACAAGATTCAAACCTTGATTGATAGCAAGGTCATTATAGTAAAGGAGCCCACTCCTAATGTCCGCAACAACCCTCTACCTGACCACAAGGGTAGGAGCATCCATATGATCGAGATTGAGGATGATTGGGACCCTAATGGGTCAATCGGTTTGATAGCTGAAGGAGATGAGCCTAAGAAGCCAACAGTTACCCTCAATCCCATTGCTGTTCAGATCCAACCCTCTAAGGGCGATGTGGTAAATGTGTCTGTACCACTCGAGTTTGAAGCACCTCATGCAAAGGCGCCAAAACCGATTGAGGTTGGGTTCGAGATTCCAAAGTCGCCTGCACCATTTGAAGTTACTGTGTTACATCCCCGGACGCCTATTCCGGTTTCCATGATAGATGTGACCCCGTTCAAGTTGAATGCCATACCTTGGGACTACACAGCTGAGGCTAGAAGGAAAGGAAAACATATACTGGAGAAGTAATCGCCGCACAGGGCATGACCAAGACAGGCAGGGTATACACCCCAGAACATTTGGCCAAGTCCAGCAAGAAAGCCTCTGGACGAACTGTCAAAACTAGACCCGATGACCTTTGGAGGAAGATTCAGGCCAAAGAGTACTCAGTCGTTGAGCAACTGAACAAAACACCAGCATAAATTTCTATTCTGGCTCTACTGCAAAGCTCTAAGGCACATAAAAATGCCTTAATGAAAATATTGAGTGAAGCTTATGTTCCCAGCAACATAACAGGAGGCGAAATGGCAAATATGGTGGGGCAGGTGTTGGAAAGCCACAAGATCACCTTCCACGAGGATGAGTTACCACCAGAAGGGCTTAGTCACAACAAGGCATTGCACATCACTGCGCAATGCGAGGATTATTTTATCACCAGGATCTTAGTCGACGGGGGATCCAGCCTTAACATCTGTTCGTTAATAACTCTCAGGACATTGGGAAAAGGACTGCATGAGATCAAAGACGGAGCTGTCAGTGTTAAAGCTTTTGATGGATCTCAGAGATCCAACATCGGAGGAATTAGCTTGTTCCTACAAATGGCACCTACTTCGTTCGATATTGACTTCTAAGTCATATACGTGCCGGCATCCTACAACTTGTTGCTGGGACAAACTTGGATTCACGCCGCTGGGGCTGTGGCATCAACTTTGCATCAAGCTATAAAATTTGAATGGAATCATCAGGAAGTGATCATCCATGGCTACGGTAGCAACCATATATACAACCACCAAACCATCCCGACGAACGGAGGTAGAAGGAGAATAGGTGGAGAAACATACCACCACATTGAGTAGGTCAACGCCATAGACAAGGACAAGTAGTGGGATAAAAAAAATTGAGAGCATTCTGAAATAGAGCGGATAGTAGCTTGGAAAGGGACTTGGCAAAAATCTCCAGGGCATCACCAAGACTATCAAGTTGAAGAAGCATGGAACCACCTTCGGCCTGGGGTATAAGTACGCCTGGGAGGAGTTCAATCATTGCTCACCACCATGGCGCAGTCCCTACTATCCATTAAAACATCCTATACCCCAGCTAGAGCAGACTTTTCAGCCGGCCGACGTTATAAATGGATCAGAGAAAGACGAGGCACTGGCAGCAATGAAGAACCTATTTCTGGAGAATGATATGGATTGTTGTGTTATCTTCGAGGAGGAGGGGGAAGAAGGCCCTTCCATTCAAGCTGTGAACCGAGGAGAACGCCTCACCAATTGGTCAGTCAGGACCACCAGTGCCCGGAGAGCTTCAGGGTAACAAGGCTAAACGAAGCACTGTGCATCGCATTTTACTTTTTTAGTAGATTTTAGTTTCCCGCATTGTCTTTACTTTTGAAAAGAGCTCCGACGTTTAGAACAGTTATGAATTTAATCAAAAGAATTTACCAACTTTATTTTTTATCTCGCTCTTATTACTTTCTCTATCATTTACTTTATTTTACACAGTATTACTATTACATATCTTGATGATGAACCAACGATTGTGACTTGCAACGAGGCAATGCAACAAACAGACATAGATTCAGAAGAGGACGAAATACCAGAAGAGGTTGTCAGGGAGGTCGAGAATTTCAGAACAGGCCTAAGTCCAATTTGGACGAGACTAAGGTTATTAATCTGGGAGACGTAGAGAATGTCAAAGAAACACGTATCAGCGTACATTTGTCACCGCCAGAAAAAAAGAGTACACAGAGTTCTTAAAAGAGTATGAGGACATCTTTGCACGGCCCTATGACGACATGACCTGTCTCAGCACATCCATTGTGGCTGACAAGTTGCCGACAGATCCGGCGTGCCCGCCAGTAAAACAGAAGCTCAGAAAATTCAAGCCATACATGAGTCTGAAAATAAAAGAAGAGGTTACCAAGAAAGTCAATGACAAGGTTCTTAGAGTGGTAGAGTATCCGACATGGTTAGCCAACATCGTGCCAGTACCCAAAAAGGACGGGAAAGTTAGAGTCTTTGTCGACTACCAGGATCTCAACCGGGCCAGTCCTAAGGACGACTTCCCTCTGCCAAATATACACATATTGATTGACAATTGGTCAAACATGAGCTGCAGTCGTTCGTCAATTGTTTTGCTGGGTACCACCAGATATGGATGGATGAAGAAGATGCAGAGAAAACGGCGTTCATCACGCCGTAGGGAATGTACTACTACAGAATGATGCCGTTCGATTTAAAGAATGCCGGTGCTACCCACATGATGGCCATGACCACTATCTTTCATGACATGATACATAAAGAAATCGAAGTGTATGTGGATGATGTCATCATCAAGTCCAGGAAAGCTACAGATCACATGGAAAATTTGAGAAAATTCTTCAACAAATTTAGGAGATACAACTTGAAATTGAATCCAACCAAGTGTGCATTCGGGGTACCTGCCGGAATGTTATTGGGTTTCATTGTGAGTGACAGCGGAATAGAATTGGATCCGTCAAAGGTCAAAGCCATTCAAGAGTTGCCTCCACCAAAAAACAAGAAGGATGTAATGAGTTTTCTGGGAAGACTCAACTATATCAGCCGATTTATAGCTTAGTCCACTGTCATTTATGAACCCATCATCAAGATGCTAAAGAAAGATGCCGCCACTAAATGGACTGATGATTGTCAGAAGGCTTTTGATAGAATCAAGGAATATTTCTCAACGCCGCCAATCTTGGTTCCACCCGAGCCAGGGAGACCCCTATTGCTTTATCTCACAGTATTAGATGGAGCATTTGGGTGTGTTTTGGGACAACATGATTAAACCGGAAGAAAGGAGCAAGCCATCTATTACCTCAGCAAGAAGTCTACCCCGTACGAGGCTCGGTATTGCTTATTAGAACGCACATGTTGTGCTCTGACCTGGGTAGCTCAAAAGTTGAGGCATTACTGTGCCTACACAAATTATCTCATATCTAGAATGGACCCATTGAAATATATCTTTCAGAAACCCATGCCTACCGACAAGCTCGCCAAATGGAAAATCATGTTAAGCGAGTTCGACATTGTTTATGTTACCCAGAAGGAAGTGAAAGGACAAGCTTTGGCAGATCACCTTATCGAGAATCCTGTAGGAGGAGAATACGAACCTCTAAAGACGTATTTTCCTGATGAAGAGGTAGCTTTCATAAGAGAAGACATTGCAGAACCCTATGATGGTTGGAGAATGTTCTTCGACGGAGCCGCAAATTTCAAAGGAATCGGTATAGGAGCGGTCCTGGTATCAGAAACTGGTCAGCATTACCGAGTATCCTCCAAGCTCAGATTTCCGTGCACCAACAACATGGCCGAATATGAAGCCTGCATCTTAGGGCTCAAACTGGCGATTGACATGAACATTCAAGAACTATTAGTGATCGGAGACTCGCGCCTACTTATACATCAGGTTCGATAAGAATGGGCAACCAAGAATTCAAAGATACTCCCTTATCTACATCATATACAGGAGTTGAGGAAGAGATTCAGAAAGACGGAATTCCAGCACATTCCCAGAATACAAAATGAGTTCGCTGATGCCATAGCCACTTTATCGTCCATGATCCAGCATCCAGACACAAACTTTATTGATGCCATCCAGATCAAGGTTCATGACCAACCAGCTTATTGTGCTCATGTCGAGGAAGAAGCCGATGGGAACCCTTGGTTCCATGATATCAGAGAATACTTGACAACAGGAGAATACCCAGAACTTGCCATTGCTACTCAGAAACGCACGCTTCGGAGATTATCCAACAACTTCTTTCACAGCGGAGGAATCTTGTATAGGAGGACTCCCGATCTGGGATTATTAAGATATGTTGAGGCGAGAGAAGCAACCAAACTACTGGAGGAACTACACGTAAGGACCTGCGGACCGCACATGAATGGTTTTGTTTTGGCAAAGAAGATACTCCGAGCAGGTTATTTTTGGATGACTATGGAAACAGACTACATCCAGTATGTCCGAAGGTGCCACCATTGTCAGATGCATGCAAATATGATAAAAGTACCTCCGAACGAGCTTACTGCAACAAGCTCACCATGGCCGTTCGTCGCTTGGGGAATGGATGTTATTGGACCAATCGAACCAGCCGCGTCAAATGGGCACAGGTTAATCTTAGTGGCAATTGATTACTTTACCAAATGGGTTGAAGCAGCATCCTACAAAGCGGTGACTAAGAATGTTGTAGCAGATTTTGTCCGTGACCGTATGGTCTGTCGGTTCAGGATGCTAGAATCAATCATCACCAACAATGGTTCTAATCTCAACAGTGATCTGATAAAATCAATGTATGAAACACTCAAGATTAAACACAAGAACTCTACGGCTTATAGACCGCAGATGAATGGGGCTGTAAAAGTAGCCAACAAAAACATCAAGAAGATACTGAGAAAGATGATTGAAAGACACAAGCAGTGGCACAAGAAATTGTCATTCGCCTTATTGGGTTATCGTACCATGGTCCGCACATCAACTGGGGCCACTCCCTGCATGCTGGTTTATCGTACAGAGGCGGTCATTCCCGCCGAAGTAGAAATCCCCTCATTGAGGGTCATACAGGAAGTAGAGTTAGATGATGCAGAATGGGTAAAAAGTCGCTACAAGCAATTAGCCCTTATAGATGAAAAGAGAATGAATACAGTTTGCCACGGTCAGTTATATTAGAATAGAATGTCCAGAGCTTTCAACAAAAGAGTTAAACCAAGGAAGTTTACACCGGGACAGCTAGTATTAAAGAAAACATTTCCACATCAAGATGAAGCCAAAGGGAAGTTCTCTCCCAATTGGGAGGGTCCGTACATGGTTCACCGAGTACTACATCATGAAGAAATGGACGGAGAAGTCTGGCCGAAGCCGATCAAATCAGACGCAGTAAAAAGATACTACATTTGATCACATGTTTTTCTTCATGATGTAATTTCAACTACGCCTGACCTGATTCCCGTTTAAGAGGGGATACATAGGCAGCCCTATGGGTTCGGTCACATTTTAATAAAAATTCCATTTTTGCCCGATATTGGAACTGGGGAGGAATTTTGAGGAGGACCCTCAAAATTCTGGAATCGATCTGCGTTCAGTTATTCAGCACAGCCGTCAGCAGCACCAGCCTAGTAAACTGGGGCAGAATTTTGAAGAGGACCCTTAAAATTCCAGAACAAGCGAGGTTGCCGTGTCCTGAACCACGTTGCAGTTGTTGATTCACCCAAAATAAAACCGTTTTCCAAATTTATATTTACATTGTATTTTCTAAATCATGCATAAATATCATTCGCATCCCTGTTGTTTAGCAACGCTACCCCAATGATACGTGATGTCAAGGGCCAGGGGATACGAACTAACCTTTACCCTCTACAGAACTCACGATTTTTCTTTGAATGCAGGCACCCCAGGTCACAAATTATTGAATACATTCACATGCTCGTGCTCTTCAGGAGTGAGGAACAATCGCGCATTCGCAAAGTTACTATCTACACCTAACATCCCCAGCAGCCACGATATCACAATCAGTTGTCAGCTAAGAAAATTTCATTACTGTTCACTCTTTACATTTTCTGCATTCTTTCATAAGGCTACTTATTTGCCCTTTCGAGACTAAGCTCTGTCTCCATCTGCATCTTGCATAAGGCTACTTTTCTAGCTTCCGAGGTTAAGCTGTACCTCCATCCTACATAAGGCTACTTATCTGCCTTTCGAGACTAAGCTCTGTCTCCATCTGCATTTTGCATAAGGCTATTTTCTGCCTTCCGAGGTTAAGCTCTACCTCCATCCTGCATAAGGCTACTTATCTGCCTTTCGAGACTAAGCTCTGTCTCTATCTACATTGCGTGAGGCTATTTTCTGCCTTTCGAGGTTAAGCTCTACCTCCTTCCTGCATAAGGTTACTTATCTACCTTTCAAGACTAAGCTCTGTCTCCATCTGCATTGCATAATGCTATTTTCTGCCTTTCGAGGTTAAGCTCTACCTCCATCATGCATAAGGCTACCTATCTGCCTTCCGAGACTATTGTCTCCGCCCTGCATGGCTGAAATATCGCCGTCTTATTTTGACAGGATGAAACATCGCTACCTACATTTTAAATTCTCATTCGGCTGAAATATCGCCACCTGCTTTTAAATTCTTGCTCTGGCTGAAAGATCGCCACCCTTTGCATCCATTTGGCTGAAAGATTGCCACATTCTCATGGGCTAAAAGATCGCCAACTCGTTTAAAGGCGTCATAGTTCGACTGAAAAATAAAATCAGAATTCACATCTCTGTCTTGAAATATTCTTTACTACTACCATTACTACTCTCTATTTTTCTACGCCACTACTGAGCATTATGCATCTTTACATCTTACTGTCTGAATTCCTAAGTACTTGTGGGAGCTTCTTGAGTTTGTTCCTGTTGACTGCCTGACTGTTTGTTTGCTGTTACTATTCTACTATTCTAAACTTGCAACTGGTATGTTTTCCCAGTTAAATAGTACCCTTGTTATATGTTCAACTTCTCTGCTTCTACCCTTTCTTTCTTTGTGCGTTTACTTGTGCTTTCCTGCACTATCTGATTATCTTCAAGCATGCTATGCCTCTTTATGTTATGCTTGAAACCCTTTCCCTCTATTCCCTTTGTATGTGAGTATTGTCCTTAATCATGGCAGCACTTTGAATTGCTATCTATGATCTAGAACTAAGTCTCTTCTGAGTCTTTACTCAATTGCTTTCCCATTCCCTTTCCCCTCTATGTGCTGAGCTTTAATTTGGGTAAATTGGTGTCCTAATCACCATTCAGACCTGACTTTGACTCTATAAGAGTTTGCTCTTATTTGTTTAAATCAGAGCAAGAGGTCAGGGGTGTGCCAGTCTATGCCATGGCTGGGTATCACCACCTCCTGCTAAGGTTCCTCCCTCGCTTTGCACTTACTCCTAGTTCTTAAGTTCTACCCCCCTTTGGTAAGCCATACTTAGGGACCCTAGAGCTCTCTCTGAACTTGGATGCCTGAGGGCTGGTAATTCCACACATTGCGTTACTCTATTACAATATTCATTCTTCAGAGTGTAAGTATTGCCTGGGCTCTTGAAGCTTCTTGGAACTTTGAAACACTCTGAATAAGAGAAGGCCCTGGAATCTAGAACCCGGATTTGGTAAAACACATGTATTGGATATTGAGATTGCATTAGGCTGTTTGGATCCAGCTGTGCGCTATGATGTATTTTTTTTTTACTTTTGGCTCTGTAATAATAACTTTGTAAAAAGAACTCGGGGAAAAATATAGTAAAAATGGTGTGAGAGGGGTTTACTTTATTTCTAAAGGGTAGATACCATGCACATAGGACCAATGTTGTTATTCAATCATTTAGAAATAATGCCTATAGGATTTTAACACTTTGAATCACTTAGATATCATGTCTATAAGATTTTAACAATTTGAATCACTTAGATATCATGTCTATAAGATTTTAACACTTTGAATCACTTAGATATCATGCCTATAGGATTTTAACAATTTGAACCACTTAGATATCATGCCTATAGGATTTTAACACTTTGAACCACTTAGATATCATGCCTATAGGATTTTAACACTTTGAGTCACTTAGATATCATGCCTAAAGGATTTTAACACTTTGAGTCACTTAGATATCATGCCTAAAGGATTTTAACACTTTGAATCAATTAGATATCATGCCTATAGGCTTTTAAAACATTTAAATCACCTAGAGATCATGTCTATATGCTTGCATTCTTCTTCATTCAAGCATATAGAAACCATGCCTATAGAATCGCATAAAATATAGGAAACAATAGGGTAACACAATTCTCGCATAACTTAAACGTTTAAAATAGCATTGAGTAAATAAAAACCAAAGTAGATATCCTGCCTATAGGATCTCAAAGTTTGCCTAAGTTGTATAATCAGTAATCTGGCAACTATTTTCAACGTTTTCAATAGATTCGTCCCAACCTGTCTGCGACTTCTAAACTCGTGTTTTTTCTCTAAAATCACTTTCGTAACTCTCTGTCTGAACTTTTATTCATGAAATTACTTTCAAAACAGTTTTCAAACTCTCTCTTCCTTTATAA
>MU780062.1:0-87241 GCA_026770625.1 Nicotiana glauca | reverse complement strand
TACATTTCCTTAAACAGTTCCATCAATTTTTGAAACCTTTCTGAACTTCTACAATTTCCAAGCTCCTGCTTCTGTTTCCAAACTTTTCCGTATTAGGTCTTAATTAATAATTTGGTAAAATGCTCTAGATCCTAACAATTGGATCCAAGTTGCCTAATGTAGATCTTTTATTTAATTCTATGTGTTAAATTGGTCCGTCCGCCGCTTAATTTTAATTTAAGACCAAACCAGTATATGCAAGGCATGCTAAACTATATGTTATCTATTTAAAGGTGTTTCTTTGAGCCTTGGTTTGTCTTCTTGTTCTTTCCCCTACTTGGTATTTGTTTTGAATGACGAATTTGAGTTTTATCCTTTGAAACTCCATGCAAAGCCCCCATCCCTTTCTTCCCCTTTTAGGATTAGAACTTCTAATACCCCAGGACTGATAGGTTGGGACGGGTACTAGCATGCAATCGGTAAAACGAGACTAATCGCATTTAAATACCTTAACGGGGTGGGAAGTGTAGAATATGGATATGATGACTGGTGCGTTAATATCACGTGTGAGAATGATTGCTGGGTATTGCATCAAAGTGATCCAGATAATAATTAAACCTAGCACCCCCTTTCTCCTTCTTTATTTATTGATGTTTTGTCTTAGATTAATGTTTTCCTTCAACTAAGCTTCCTCTTTTCAAAATAACTTGTGTCCTTCTTCTTTCAAAATTTTCAACTTGTTTATACTTCCTGTGTGCAAACTTTGTTTGTTTATTCCTATTCTTCTTAAAGTCACAATTAAGCATGGCCGGGAACCACACTAGTGGATCTTGAGGGGTGCCTAACACCTTCCCCTCGAGATAATCTCAAGCCCTTACTCGAACTCTGGTTTTCTTTAAAAATCTTCTTCTTTTCTATTAAAGTGTCCTAATGCACTATAATCATTAGGTGGCGACTCTCCAAAATCCATAACCCAATTCCCCAAAAAGGGAATATAAGAGTCATTTCATCTATAATGTCAGAACCCGCTTTCCGCCTTATGAAAACGGGGGCGTCGACAAAGGTGACGGGAATGGATAAGTCCTCGGGATTAAGTCCATTTAAATAAGAGAGATAATAGTTTCTCTAAGTTATTGAAAGTTTAGTATAGCCTGAATGAACTCAAAGGAGTCTAAGATTAATAGCATTTAGAAGGAATGAAACGCTGACCTGGTAATAAAATGAGGGTATAATTGTGACAGAAAAAGGATTACGTTTGGGCCTTCGTTTTAATAATGATTTGAAATAAAATGAAGGAGAAGGAGGAAATATTTCTCTGGCAGCACGAAATTTGGATACCATATAAGGTAAATCACATTGAGACGTTATGAAATATGATTATGGGAATCACTTCGAATATTCCTTGATGTAACGTAAGCCCTAGGGGCAAGGTATTACGTAAAGAAGTTTCAAGTCTTCAAGCAGAGGATTGTAGATCAATAATACGGCGAATCGACAATGGTCATATATAAGTTACAATGTATGACATGAGGATAGGCCATGATTCTTAAGCGGCACGGTAATGAAGGAACATTGAAGGGTTGAGATTTATACCTAAAGGATAGGCAACAAAAGTAACTGGGAGATTGGTAAGCATACCTTAGTAAAGATAGATTGAAGTAAAAATTATGGTATACTATAACCCATGTAAATGCAGTAAAGTCATATGAATGGATAACCAGATCTATGAAATTAGATATGGCTATATTCACAAGTTCTACAAAGCATCAAGCAAAGGAACTCAGCATACCTATAAAGTCCAAGGGAGGCATCTTATTAGGCATCGTATATACAAAGTAAGGCCTAGAGATTGACTAAAAGATAAAAGGAAAAAGGAAAGATAAATCACATAAGTGCACTTAAAGCCAGGGTCATACAAGCTGCATGACAGGAGGTAACAGCAGTTGCAAGATTATGAAGATCATGATACGAGCAAAAAGACTAAAGGGGGAAATACCCTATACTCTGGATTTTTTCACAAAGAAACTACTTAAATGGCAAGAAGAATATTAAGGTATTCACAAGATTTATAAGTAATGAATATAATAAGAGCATCAATCAACATTCAAGGACGAATGTTCCAAAGAGGGAAATGATGTTACGCCCTGCAATATTACGTCAATATTACATCCCGTAGTATTATATTACGATAATATTATGCTCTACAGTAATATATTACTGTTGATGTTACATCCTACAGTATTATATTATGACAGTGTTGTAACCGACTTTATTACATTACGGTGATGTTACAGAATGCCACCAAGTTAGCCAAAGTTTACCTCAGAACAAAGTCGATGAGCCTCATCAAAGGTCGAGTGCACGTCTACTGGTCTGGTCCCTTTGGCCCCAGTTGAACGATGCTGAGTGGGGATGCGATCACTTGGAACTCTATTCTATTTAGGAAGCCCCTGGTCCCTAACATCCCTCGAACTGCCTTCAAAGTGAGAAGAAAGTGGAGGCGAAGGACCTTCACTCCTTCCTCCTCGAGGAGCATCACCTTCGAGATTAGAGGTCCCAAATTTTGTAGGGTTAGCCATCTTGGAAGACTCCTCTATTTTGGCCCCTGACATTGTGCTATCCTTTTCGGGTGTATCGCCAATTGTATATCGTTCAATGAATACAAAACCTACCTTATTCACCATCTCTTTTTGACGCCTCCGAAAAGACCCCGTCTCAATATTGGTATCTTCATCCCTTGAGGATCCTATCCGTTTGTTATCTTTCCTCAGCCCCAAAGTTGGTGATCTTCCCTCCTCTCTAAGAGGGCATGGTCTCATCTCAGAAAATTCTCTAATGCCTACAGCCACAGAAATAGTAAACAAAAATTTAAGTGCTTTTCAGGTGAGGAATCATACAACACTTACCATGGTTATTAGCTTCCCACCTGCCCTTAAACAGGTCTTTCCAATTATGCTCATCGTAAGTCGAGGAAGCTGCCAATTTTTGACCCCAACCCATAAGATCGGGGACCTCATATGGCAACCACGGGGTTCCTATGGAGAAAGAAAGAAAGCATTTTTATGGGGTCTGACTCCATTAAGAACGAAAATGATGCAGTATAGCATATCACCTATGTGCAAAATTCCATTTCTCGGGGAACGGCAGGAACTCCGCCAAAATTATGGCAGTAGTCCTCAATCGGACAAATCAACTCATCCACCACTGGTCCCCATTCTCATCATTGCTGATGAGGAATGGTCTGGTAGATCGATACCACAGACTGATCAAACCTCGGTAGTGTAAAAGCTAATATAATTTGATGAGGTGAATGAGGGTGAACTCGATCCCAGCCTTTTCGATGAAGAATCTTATAATTAGCACAATCCTCAAGTATGATGGGTGGAACTAAGCCAGAGTAACTTGATATCCTCGACAGGATTCGATCACGACACTATCAAGAGTGGCCAACATAAAGGGGTATGTGCATACATTTATAATCCCCTCTATGTGAGCCATAATGCCTTTTTCTCGAGAGAGTAACTGCATCATCACCTCTTCTCCCCATCCACAGTCTCTCCTTACAATCTTGAGGTGTCTCTCTTCCATCGATGGAATGAACCTCAACAAATGCTCTAGATGGCCCGAAACATTGAGAGGCCTCAATAATGTAATGTCTTTTCTTGAGGCAAAGTAGCTCAAAGTTAGCTCGCCGGACACTAGCTGTGTGCCACCGACCAAGAAGGAACTATTAAGAACAATCTTCGAGTTAGGCTCTAGTAGTTATTTACTAAAATATTTAGCCCTCGGGCTACCTAAGTTTGAGCCAGTTCTCAGTAAAGGACTATTCGAAAAGCCTCAGGGCTATCTTTACTTCGAGTTCGAGCCAACACTCACTCGAGGACTGTTTATAAAGGCCTAAAAGTTGTCTCTATTTTCGGATCAACGAACAGATGGTCAACCGATTTTTCAGTCCAAAGGTTATTTGGATTCCAAAAAATTCTCACTCAAAGGCTGTCAACAATGCCTAAAAAGGGATATGTTTATTTTAAAAATCAAGACTAAAAAATCTCGGTAACCTAATTTCGCATAAAATCGATCCAAGCTTAGTACAAAGGATAACAAAGGACATCAATAAGTATCGTATTAATTAAATTAAAAACTTGAGGGTTTAGTTGCGAATCATATATTTAGACCAATCGTTAGAGTTGTAAACTTGGATTTTTCAGAAATAGTGGTAGAACAGGATTCAACACAAATGAAAAAAATGAAGAGATTCTTGTATTAATATGAGATGCTTTAAAAAGAAGACGAGGGGCCCTTACACAAAAACAAAGAAGCAAAAAACAACAGACAAAAGCCTAATCTACTTTTGAGGGTATATCTTCGGGAGAGACATCTTTGAGAACTATTTCCTCATGGACCCAATTTCGATATTCAGAGGGTTGTCTCCGAAAATCTTCTCCAAAGAAGCAATAGTAGAGGAAAATGAAATAGCCTTTCAAATAGCTAAAGCTTTTAACAAGACAAGAAAATTGAGTCCAAGTGTCTCGTCTGCACTACTATTTTGAAGCCACTTCCTGAGACATTGCACCAATGTGGGATGCAAAGTTAGTAGACAGCGACACCTCGCTCCATGGAAAGTAGAAAGTGTGAAACGCCACACCAGTTAAGAGAGATGAGCGACGGTACAATCCACATATCTTCTTAGGTGGAAAGGATCTAAGTCCTCTCATTCATTATTTTTGGCCAATAACGACAACAACAACAACTACCTAGTATAATCCAACTTAGTGGGGAAAAGCTCGTAAAAATATCTAATACAAAACTGACAAAGCCATTGCCGTCTGACCGTGCGGTCGCAGTTTTGAACAATAAAAAATAGGAGTTTTATGAGGATGTAGAGAATGAAAGGAGCTAAAGGTCGTTGAAGAAAGACTGAGGGAAGTCTTTACTCAAGCAATCCCTCCTTTATAGAGATACATTAACGTAACCGATCGTGCAATCAATACCTTTGGGGAAATGTATCAGCAGCACAATCACCGCTTTTGGTGAAAATGAATCGGCAATATATTCAATGCTTCTAGGGAGACAAACCAACGGGATGTTTCAGTCACATTAAACGCTTACCTCAAGAGCATTATGTCATTGCGAGGTTTTTGAGGAAATCAAGGTCATGATCATTTTTTATCTTTTCATTCTAAAAAATGCAGATAATATCTGTATGCAGCCCAATTTTAAATACTGAAGCTTGCGCCCAACTTTGAGAAACTCAAAGCAAAGCTGAAGCTTGACCCGAAGGGTGAATATAAAAGGTTCCTTATGTTTGATTTGGGGAGTATAAAATGGTGACCATTGTGGATAGGTGGGAAATTGCCAAGGGAACGTGGATAGGGCTGACAACGCTTGTAAGGATAGTATAAGTTCGTACCAGACTATTAAATAGTTGTAGCAGTTGTATTTCTTTGTAATAATTACTCATGTACTATTTTGGGTTTCACCTCCTATACAAAGGGGACCACCGGTCATTTTCTGGACACTTGATATTCAATACAAGAACAAGAACATTCTTTGTTTCCCTAGCTTATACATACTCTATAATTATTCCATTGATATATTGCTTTTATTTTTTGTGTTCATTTATTGTTCTTCATTTATTGCTCGTTATTGATCATAAAGGACTATCCTCAGGGCCCTGTAGATGTTGCTCCTTCATAGACCCTCTTCTGTTGAGCTCACCAGCTCGACCTCGAGGCCTAACTTCGGTCAGCTCTTCCCCATATCTCATAGCTACTCGGTTTTCATTTCACTACTATCCTTTGATGCTATCTAATTTTTCTAACTCACACTTAGTATCTACTGCCTAAAATCGGGTATTAAAATAAATCACATATTTTTAGAACTACAAAATCTAATATAATTGTAATTACTATTTTCAAGGTAAACAACTACCAAGAACTCAAAGCCAAAAGACCTCCATAAGGCAATATTAAAATTATAAGCCCTCAACAAGGCATTGTCGAATGTGTAATCCATTAACCAGGCAACGCCAAACTCATAAGCCCTCAATGAGGCAACCCAGATAGAACCTGTAATACCTCTAGCAAGGCATGTCCCAATTTGTAATACCCTTAAAAATGGCATATCCCCGATATCAAGGCCAAAGCTATATATTCAAACTTCTAAGACCTCTAAAAGAGCATACCATCGATATAGAGGTTATCCAACCTGGGGACTAAAAGGCTATGGCCAACCACAATGACTACGGTCATAAGGCTCCGGCCAAATTAACGCGACTCGGAGACGTCTGACCGTCACCATAAAATCGTAGGCCTTCAACTACTTCTAAAATACTTTGAAAAGAACTGGTTAATCAAGCTACCCTTGATATAAGCAAAAAGAGCTTCCATTATACCAATCTCCAAACAATAAAAAGGCATCGAAACAATTAGCCTCTGAGCAAACCTCTCGAGGTGCTCATCTGTTGTCACTTATCGGCTTATAATCGAGGTACTTATTGGGCCATCAAAGAGTCGGGTGAACACAAAAACTTCAAAAGTCCTTAATGAGGGAAAACTTTAGCCATATTAGAGGTCATACTGACCCATTGCGTAAGAGCTTATTCCCCAGCCTAAAAAGCCTCAGGCGATCTAAAACAAGCCTAAGGGCCAATGCGTAACAGCCTAAGCATTAGCCTAAAGAGCCTCAGGGCCAATCTAAAACAATCGTAAGGGCCAATTCGTAAAAGCCTAAGCGGCAGCCTAAAAAACAACGGGGCCGATTTAAAAACACAAGGGTCGATGAACTTGACTCGAAACCTGAATCGAAGATTGAGCCCTAAGCGGCTAACTATAAATTACTGGTTCAGCTTCATCAGGAGACTTCTCTATCTTGGATGCCGACATGGTGCTATCCCTTTCGAACGTATCAACACTTATATATCGAACGATGAGCGTAAAACCTTCCTTAGTGGTCGCTTCCTCTTTATGCCTTTGGGAAGGCCCCATCTTACAATTATTATCCTCGTCCCTTGAGGATACCTTCCGTTTGTTATCATTCCTCGGCCCAAAAGCCATTGATCTTTCCTCTTATCCAAAAGGGTATGGTCTCATCTCAAAATATTCTCCAATGCTTGCACCAAAGGAAATAATAAACACAAAGAGAAGTGCTACTTATTAAAGTATTCATACGACACTTACCATGGTGTTTTTCCTCCTATCTGCCCTTCAACAGGTCTCACCACTTGCGTTCATCGTAGGTCAAGCAAGCTGCCAATTTCCGAGCCCAATCTACAAGATCGGGGACCTTATATGGCAAGCACAAGATCGCTATGGAGAAAGAAAGAAAACACTCTTACGGAGTCTGACTCCATTGAGAACAAAAAATGGTAAACTATAGCATATCACTTACGTGTAAAATTCCATTTCCCGGGGAACAGCATGAACTCCGAAGGAATAATGTCAGCAATCCTCACTCAGACAAATTGACTCATTCGCCCTTTATCCCCATCTTCGTCATCGATGAGGAGGAAAGGCCTAGTGGATCAACACCGCAGAGAGATCAAACCTCCAAAATATAACGACGATATAGTCTCATGAGGTGACTAAAGGATAACTCGCGCCCAACTTTTTCAGCAACGAATCTTACCATTAGCACAATCGTGTTGAATGATGGCTAGACTTGAGCAATGGTAACCCGATAATTCCGATAAAATTTGAGCACAACTTTTTCGAGAGGGACCAATATAAAGGGGTACATATATACATTTATAAAACCCTCTTCGTGAGTCATAATACCTTCATCCCGGGAAAGCACCTGCAACATCACCTCTTCTCCCCATCCATAGTCTCTCCTCATAATCTTTAGTTGCCTCTCTTCTATCGATCAAAGGAACCACGACATATGCTCTCAATGGACCGGATCATCGAGAGGTCTCTCTAATGTAAATTCTTTCCTCAAAGAAAAATAGCTCAAAGTGAAATCGTCGGACACCATCGCTGTACCACCGACTGGGCGGGAAACTGAGGCAGAACTTTCTCCTTCCTAGTGAAGAGATTTGGGCACGACATCCATTACCCCTTTAAAAAAAGGAAAAAAGAGTGAGAACTCAGCCAAAAGCTTCAAACTGAGATAGCGGGAAAAGTGACGCAAGAAAGGCAACTCTAATGAGAAAATTGGCTTTGCAAACAACAAAGCCCTAATTGAAGAAGAAAGAAAATATATATAAGAAAGGCCGTGACTTTTCATTTACCCTAATAGCCAACAAGCTCAGATAGAGCCATTATGGCATACTGCAAAGTGTACCAGCAGGGCCACCTTGGTCAATTCATAATCGCATCACAAAAATGATGCTTTCATGCAGCGTTCGAGGGATTGAACGATTAAATTGACCCCGGGAGCATATGCGGTTGAAATTTTAATGGCCTGATCTCGAGGGACTCGGTTACTTCAAGACTAGGCTCGAAGGAGCTAATTCAAAGGTAAACTTTTGCATAGACATTAAAAGAAAATTTTTTGAATACATTAAACAAAGAAATTCTATACATTCTTAAAAATATAAGTGCAAAGGAATGCTTAAAAACATCCCCGAGGAGCCCATATACAAAAAAAAAAAGTAGAAAAAAAAGAAGAAAAGGTAAAAATGGAAAGCAAGCCTATTCTTCGCTTTCACTACTGCTTGAGCCGCTTCCGGATCCCTCATCTAAAGTAGTTGGGATAGCCGATTCTTTCTCCAAGGCCATGGTTTCTTTAAATTGGAAGTGAGATGGAAACCCCTAGAATGCACTTCCTCGAATTCTCGCCTCCGTGCTTCCAAACAAGCATAAGCAGTGGCCCGAGCCAATTTGAGCTCGGCCTTTTTAGCTATCGCTCTTGCCCAATTATTTGAGGCAGCAGGATATATTTTGTATGAAGCCACAAATGTGTGAGCCTCATACTTGGTGTCAGAAAGCGCGGCGACCTCCTCGAAGAAGACATTGAGTCGAGTCCAGCTCTCTCTGAAGGATGTCTCTCTCCGAGGATCTCGGCATCCTTGGCCACAACTTCTCCCCAAAGTTGTCTTACTAGGGCATCATTTCGCTCAATCTTCAAATACCAAGTCAAGCTAATTATAACCAAGATACAATGATAAATAATAAGTTCGTAAATGCCAGATTACCCGCTCGATGAAATTGGTCATCTCCTGAACGCTTTCTCTGAGCCTGTCCAAAGTTCGATCAAATCCTCCTCTATACAGGGTGCATGAAGCCTTCAGCTCATGTGACTATGATTTAAGTTTCTCAAGCTCCTCCTTACAGTAAGTCAACTCATTTTGTAGCTTGAAATCCGTACATCGTCATCGAGCACTAGAATTTTTGTCGGATCAATAGTCCGTACATCGTCACTGAGCATTATGTTGGTATTTTCACTGTGATGATCAGATTCGTTGTCAACATGTAGGGGTGCTAATTGAGAGTTTGACATTGCAAGTTTTAATATGAAATTATAGACAGTTCAAAGAACAAGCATAAATAAGTATGTGTTATGAATATTTGTATCAATTAACCACTATTATGCTTAGACCCATGGTAGGCTCCAAACTATTTATGTAATGACCTGACCAGCCATTTAGCTTTATAAAACCCTATTTCCCAAAATAAGACTCCTAGTATGTGCTTTTACTTTTTTAAAACTTGCTGCAATGGTTAGTTCGGGATTTTTAAGGGTTCGGGTTGAAATCAGAATACTTGGTTCCTTAAGGTTGGCCAAAATGGCAAAGTTTGACATTGGTTCCTGTTTTGAGTAAACGACATCGAAATTGGGATTTGATGGATCCAATAAGTTCATATGATTGTTTTGGACTTGGGCGTATGTTCGGATCGGGTTTTGGATAACTTGGGAGCATTTTATCACCTAATAGTGAAAGGCGGAACTATAAATATTTTAAAGTTCCTTCAATTTGGTCTGGAGTAAGTTTATGTTTTTGCAGGGTAAAATTGGGATTTCGAGACTGGGAATAATTCTGTATGGCTATTTAAGAATTGTCAAAACATTTGGTGCCATTCTGAGTGGTCTATGTATGATTTGGCGCCTTCAGAGAGATTTGGAAACTTTTTTTTGGTAACAATGTGAATATTAGCATTAAAAACCCAAATAATACGTCTAAAGAACACTTACTTCCCTTGCCAACTCTGAACAATAAGCCTCTAACAGCAGCTTGTTACAATTATGCAAAATTGTAATTCAACTAAGTATTATATGTAAAATATCTCTACTCATATGCGCTTTTTTTTTAAGATCTATGTACTTCTATTCTCTGTACAATTTCTCTATTTATCTGTGTTGCTACTTCTACTGGTTGTAGTATAATGCCCTTGAACACTTTGTAATTCTGAGCTTGCCAGTTATGGTAGGTCAAGGCTCCCCAAACAACTACTATCACCTCCATGTTGAATGTTTTTTAGCGCTTCCTCTTGATACATTCCAACAACTGTTTCAGCTGTCTAGCAGGGAGTTGAACTTCAGTGCATTGAATGAGTTCGGCTCTCAAAGTTGTGATCCAAGTGCAATCCACAAATAATTCCGCACTTCTCTCCACAACCTAATGGAGAAGCAATTGTAATTCTCTACTGGTATGTGGAATTTGAGCATCTTTATTATGTTAATAGCCTACCATAGACTACTAGCCATATGTGAAATATGTGTCTTTGTAGAGTTACTGTGTTCCAAATGAAATCTACAACTTCGATTTTGTTGTGCTCTCCCTTCACCTGCAAATAGCTTTTAGTGATTGAATACCCTCCCCCGATGTGACATGTATCTTGCATGGTTGTACCAACATTGCATCCAATTCTTGAGGGAGTTGATTTTTCTCCAGTACCAACAGCTATCTTGATGTGCATTACGGTTCAATATATCTGAGTCAATTTTAATATATACACCATGTACCTGTATCATAAATAAAGAGTCCTTTCTTTCTATCAATTGCTACAATAGCTTACCCACTGAAGCAATGTCCCAAGTTGTGCAATCCTTAACATTTAGACCTCCTCTACTTTTAGGCAAGAAAATTTTAGGCCAAGTGACTAACAATTCTTTCTTTTATTGCCTTGTCTTAACCAATAGGTACTCCCTACACTCCCTATCCACTTCTTTGAAGATGCTCTGGGGCACGATAACAACTGAGCCCCAAAAGTTGTGTCCAGAAAATAGGATAGCAATAAGTACCTACATCCTTCTAGCATATGATAATTTTCTTGCATAAGTAGTTGCTATCAAACTTGTAATCTTGTTGATTAGCTACTGAAATTCAAGCTTACTCCATTTCTTAGATGAAAAAGGTAATCCTAAGTATCTCAAAGAAAGTGATTATGAAATTTGAAGTTCATAACTTAATTCAATTTGGTTTTGGGGTGTGATTCTTGTGTTTTTTGTTGTTTTATGTGTTTCAAATGTTTGATACATCTGTATCATATATATAGATTTGTTGGTGCATTTGGATGGAGTCCCAAGTGGATCGAAGGTGTTTCAGACCGCCCGAAGCTGAGTTTACAAAATTAGAAATTCCAGTTCTGGTTTCCTACTTCGCAAAAATGAAAGAACTCACGCGTTTGCGATGACGGATTTAGGCCGTAGGGAAAAGTTCCCTTCACATTCACGATAAACGTGTCACATTTGTAGAGCCTTGAGGTCTCAGGACTATGTGTTGGCGAAGGTCCAATCGCATTCACGTTAAAAGGAAGGGACCTGGGAAGGTCATGTCACTCCCCAAAACGTGGAATGTGACCGATGCTCAACCGAGTAAACCCAATTGAGCAAGCCTGCTAGATATAATTCTACCTAAATTGTTTCTTGAACAAAGAGGGAATGTTATCCCGTTTGATCAAAACACTAAAAGACTTTCATTTCATTTCTGTCAATAAATTCATTCATAGTTTTTAAAAATATTACAAGTTTATAAGTTTAATGAAAAGCATACTTATCAAATACAAACGTTCTAGTCTTGACCCCCAATGTCATCCATCACCCACAAACAGTCTACGGAGCCTCTAAATACAATACATGAGAAATAGGGAGATATCGGCAACAAGGCTCCGACTATACCATAAAACGTGATGAGAAAATGAAGAAAAGATACATGACATGACCCCGAGATAGAGTGGGGCTCACCAACTCTATTGGGAAGAGAATACCTCTATCAGTGACCGATGTCGCTCGATGTTGAACACCCTGTATCAGAAAATGATACAGCGCCCCCGACAAAAGGGACATTAGTACCGTCGAATAATACTAGCATGTGAGGATAAAAGTCCTCTTTCAAAATAAAATGCTCATATAAGCAGAGACAACACATAGAAACAGCAAGTCACAATCAAGAATATCCAAATAACCAGTTGAAACATAACGATTTTCAAAGTAAGAAAATAGTATATATATTTTTGGTTGGGAGATCACTAGCACCGATATAGTTCAACTGTCTTTCTTAGCATGGAGTTCGATCATTCCCAATCGTCTAGGACATCTTCCCATGGACAATGTGGTTTGACATTGTGGTGTGCGAAAGAAAGTTGTCACAAGAGTAGTACCACCATGTGCGCAACATGGAGTCTGATCTCCACCTGATCAGCCAGGCCGCCTGTGTGAATTGGCTTTTTATTTTCCAATTCACATGTATTAGTTTCATCCCACTTTGGGGGAATAGTCATAATTTCACCAATATTTCAATTTCATCCCGAATCACACTCTACTCCTACATCGGTACGTGTAGTTTAAGCTATGGGCCTTATTACCCACCCTTCCTATATCTAGCTAATGATACTCCCAAAAATATTTTTTATTCGATTTAATATTGCACAGAATTATACTATAAATACAAGTATACAAATATATCATAAATACAACCATGCTCACCTCAATACTTTTCACATTTTATAGTTCTTATTAGTCTTCTCGATCTCTCTCGATAATAGTATCTCTTTGGCCATTTGGGCTATTCACAAGGTTCATCTTTTTCATGGCACAAAGGCGGTATTTGGTTTTCCACATTTTCTTCTCCTTTATTTCCAAGGAGTGCCAACCAATCATTAAACATGTAGGGTTCTTCCAAAACAGGGACATGCCAATCCATAATTGAAATACACATTGAAGTTATAAGAAACAATCACCTCAATTACCCTGAATTGCCCCTTTTTTCCCCATCATGACAAAAGCACAATTTCAGCATCTGAATGAGTAAGAGCACGCATTCCATTGAATGTATTTATAAGGCAAAGCGTTATCTACAACAACCACTTAGGGTCATAATTCGGGTACAAGACCTTTAGGCTGTTCAATATATTTTTTTGAAGTTAGTTCATAACGATTGGGTCAAGGCTTATTTCATAATTTTTTCACATTTTCTCCTTCTATTCACATCTCTACAGGTTATCAACAAGTAGACATGTTCAATCAAGGCATTTAGTACATATAGAGCAACTAAAAGCATTAAACAGATTGATTTCTTCTCACCCAATTAATATACTAATCTTCAATTAAAAAATGACTCAAGGCTATACCATTTTGATTGACAAACCACACTTAAATTTACAAAGACAATATGGAATCTACTTCTGAGAGAGAAAGTTTAGCCTACATACCTTGATTGAGCTTTCCTTAAGTCCTACTATACTCCATAACTCTTAGCAACGTCAATCTTTTAAGTACATGACAAATTCAACCACCAATTAGAGAGTTGATCATAGTTCTAGCTCATTTGAGCATATTCTCAAACACTAAGTGTGCATTTTGCCGTTAAAACAATTTTGTGAAAGATCCTACCATCCCTCATCCTTAGCTCAAGACCTCACCAAATAGATTAAGAACTCATGCATGCAAGATATATACTTCCATCCCCATGGATTATCCCTCTAGTGGTCTATCTTAGTTATATCTAGTAATTAAGAGCTTGGGTTACAATGCCTTACCTCGTAGGAAGAAGACCTAGGTGCCTTTCTTGATAAATCTTCAAGGTCTAAGCAAGATCTTCGGAAAAATGTTGATGAAAAAACCCTTCTCCCTCTAGGACCCTCTTTCTCTCTAAATGTATCAGAAAATAGGCCAAAAATGAAGGGTAGCATATAATATATCGACATGGGGTCGGTAAGAAAATTAGAAATTTGGTGCCCCGAAATAGATCTGCAATCACATAATTGACATGTGGCCCGCAAAAGGGACCGCGAAATGGCTCCCAAAACATAAACAAAATGCCCATGTATGCAACACAAACGCGGTCTGCATACATATTCTGCGGTTGCATAATGCTCCGCAGAACTACCTCTTGCAAAAATTTCAAGGAGATTATGCGATGATTATACGGCACGCATATTGATTATGCGATCGTGTACGTGGCCGCATAGTTGACCTCAAAATTGACCAACACACTGCTTCACTATGCGGCGACTATGAGGTCTGCATAGCTATTATGCGACCGCATAATGCTCACCGCAGAAATGCGCTCTTTTGAAAAACATTTTTCCTTAACTTTTTAATACATAGATCAATCCAAATGGTCCGGACTGCGGAGAGCAATCTCGCCGTGAAGAATTTATACGAATTTCTAGCACATATTCCTAATTGGCACTATTAGAATCACGGGTTTTTGAGCAAAATTTTCACGGGGCCTTACAGGTTAGTGCCAATTACTCTTCTCGTTTGTGAAGGTGCCTGCGCATTCACATAGGGCAGGGTTGGTATGCCTCAACATTTGCGAGGCCCTGGACACGTCAGTGAAGGTCAGATTTTTCTAAGCTTAGCCATTTTCCTTCGCGAACACGAGGCTTATTATGTTTTATCGAAGAAGAGGGCATATGGGCAATGTGTTTTTTGCGTTCATTTATTGCAACTGTTGGGAAATTTTGGAGTTTCAAAAAGGGGGACTTCAACTTAGCTATTTAAAATAACTAATTTTGACCTAATGTGAGTTTATTACATAGATTATAGATATATTTTAACACCTGAATTTTTTGAAATCATGGGTTTAGGTGAAAAACCAAGGCTTTTAATAAAAATGGGATTTAACCGTGATAATGGTTATGGAATTTACTGAAAATCATATATCTAAGTTCATGAGGTTATGCATAACAGTTTTTTTCAAATATTTCATGAATCTGTGCACATAGAACTGGGGGATGAATTTTAGTAATTCTTTTATTAGGGTAGGAAAATCACTTCAATAGTTATGATAAGAACTTTGAACATGTATTGACTATTTTATACAACATTTGACGAGTTTTGAGTTGTTTGGAACCTAATTGAGGCTTTAAATAACAATTGTGGACCATAAAGTAAGCACTGTGATGAGGTAAATCTTTTTTCTAGCATTGTAAGAGGGAATTAACCCCATAGGTGAATTGAATTAATATGTGCTTCTGTTTGTAGGTTCTATTGTATGTTGGATCATGTTGTATGACCTCGACCTAATTCGTGCACAATCATTCATCTAGTCCAGTTGTAATTAATATTTATTCATTGGCTTGAGAGATTAATTTGTTATTGGAAATTAATTTGGGATTTACTATTAGTCAAAGAGTTGTTAATTTATTTATTATTATTGAGTTTTCATATGTATTTCTATGATCCATGCTTAATTATAATTTTGGCATTTTTGTTAGCCCATAGTAAGTGTCTAAGTTGACCACTCGTTGCTACTTCTTCGAGGATAGACTAGATACTTACTGGGTACATGTTGTTTATATGCTCATGCTATACTTCTGCACTAGTCGTGCAGGATCTGAGCATGCAGCTGCTATTTGTCCGACCCTAGGAACACAACTCGTGGAGCCTAGGAGTGGCAGCAGTCGTGCTTGAGCCTAGAGCAGCTGTGACTGGCATGCCACAAAAGTGATTGGACAGATAGACTGGCTACACCCTCTTGTCTTCAGAGTTGAGAGACATGAGAATCCCCAGGATATTATTGATCGGTACAGGGATAGACTACACAACATGGGGATATTAGAGACCCACAGGGTGGATTTTACTGCTTTCTAGCTGAAGGGTAGAGCCCGTAGATAGTGGAGGTATCATATTCCTAGAAGACCAACAAGTTCTCTTCCCTTGATTTGGATCAGTTTTCACACCTTTTCTTGGATAGTTATAGTCCACCCTCCTAGAGGGAATAGTTGCAGTTTTAGTTTGAGCAGTTCCAGCAGGATCAGATGTTAATGATCGATTATAAGGTGATATTCTCTGACTATTTTGGCCATGCACTTATGATACTTCCTACTAAGGTGTAAAGAGTACAAATGTTTGTTGTGGGGTTGCACTCTGGTATTCAGGCCAATATGGCCTAAAATGTTGAGATGGGGATTTGTTACCAACTAGTTTTGTAGATAGCTTGGAGGATTCAGGGTAATCGTTAACAAAGGGGAGAGTAGATGTCACGGGATAGGCGATTTCATTATTATGGAGAATTTAGTATTGTTCCTTCTGGGAACAGGGATAAGTTTAGGAGAGGTCAACCTAGAAGGCACATATATCCAGCATCGTCCTCCTCGGAATGCTCAAATTTGACCATATTTTAGTGCCATGATAGAGAGCTTCTACCATCCACCAGCTATTTAGGGTTCCTCTATTAGGTATTCAAGCCATCAGGGTCAGACTCCATATTAGCAATACTTTGTACGGATAGGTTATTTTGAGTGCAGGGTTTCAGCCACGTGCTGTATGACAAGAGAGTGCAGCAGGTTTCTCAGCCTATGATTACAACACTAGTAGTTGCACGAGCCATCTAGCCACCCAGAGGCAGATGGCAGGTATGTATGGGTCATCCTATAGGTGGAGGCCAGTCAGGTGGCACTCAAGCTAGATTCTATTCTTTCCTGACCAGACCAGATACAATGGCCTCAAATGCCGTGACCAAATGTATTATTTCTATCTGTAGTAGGGATGCTTCAATATTATTTGATCCAAGGTTTACCTATTCATGTGTGTCATCTCTGTTTGCTCATTTGTTGGATGTTCCTTATGAGTCCTTGGGTACTCATGTTTATATGTCCTCTCTAGTAGCTGATTTTATTAATGTGGATTAGATCTATCAATCATGTATGGTTACGTTTTAGGATTATGAAACTAGGGCGGATCTTTTACCACTTGATATGACTAACTTTGAGTTTATCCTAAGTATGGACTGGTTATCTCCATATCACGCCATCCTTGATTGCCATTCCAAGACTGTTATAGTAGCGATACTAGAGTTGCCTATATTGCAGTAGAAGGGTTCATATGTCAGCCCACCTAGTCAGATCATCTCTTTTATGAAGCCTCAAAACATGGTCGAGAAGTGCTATTTGGCTTATCTAGCTTATGTTTGAGACAATACCACAGAGAATCTAGTGGCCGATTTAGACCCGTAGTCCAGGAGTCCTTCGGTGTGTTTCATTCTGATCTTTTAGGCATGCCACCATATCGTTATATCACTTTCTGCATTAATTTGGCTCTAGGTACCCCTCCTATATCTATCCTACCATACCATATGGCTCCAAAAAAGTTGAGGGATTGCAAGAAATGCTTGAGTAGTTGCTAGAAAAGGGTTTTGTTAGGCCAAGTGTATCACCTTAGGGTTCATGAGTGTTATTCTTGAAGAAGAAAAATGGGACTATGCGGATGTGCATTGATTAATGCGAGTTGAACAAAGTCATCAATAGAAACAAGTACTTGTTTCTACATATTAATGATTTATTTAACTAGTTGTAGGGTTCTAGGGTGTTCTCTAAGATCGAATTGAGATTGGGGTACCATCATTTTAAGATTCGGGATTCCGATGTTTCGAAGACTACTTTCTAGACTAGATACGGCAATTATGAGTTTCTAGTGATGTCTTTCGGTTTGACTAACGTATTATTGTTCATGGATTTGATGAATATAGTGTTCATGCCATATTATGATACGTTCATCTTGTCTTCATTGATGACATTTTTTTATCTACTCGCACAACAAGGAGGAGCATGACCACCATATCGTGATATCACTTTCTGCATTAATTTTCCATGTGTGAGTTTTTGGTAGATTCTGTAGCATTCTTAGGGCATGTTGTATCAGGAGAGGGTATTAATGTGGATTCCAAGAAGTTTGAGGAAATTCAAAGTTAGCCTCGTCCTACTACGGCGACTATAATCGAGAGCTTCTAGGGGTTAATACGTTATTATAGTTGGTTTCTGGAGGGCTTCTCATCTGTTGCATCACATTTGAACACATTAATCTAGAACGGTACTCCCTTCTTTTGGTCTGATGACTATGAGGCGAGCTTTCAAAAGGTCAAGATAGCTTTAACTACGACATCGATTCTTGTGTTGCCTTCCTGTTTGGGGATGTATATTGTGTATTGAAATTCTTCACGGATTGGTTTGGGTTGTGTATTGATATAGGAGAGGCGAGTTATTGTATATGATTCACGTCAACTGAAGCTCCAAGAGAAGAATTATCCTATACACAATTTGGAGTTGGATTCTATTGTTCATGCTCTTAAGAACTGGAGGCATTATCTTCATGTGGTGTCCTATGAGATTTACACAGAGCATCATAGCTTGCAGTATATGTTTATGCAAAGGGATCTCAATTTGAGGAAATGTGTGTGAATTTGGTTACTGAATGATTATGATGTCACCATTCTTTATCATCCATGTAAGTCGAATGTAGTTGCGGATGCCTTCACTAGAAAGGTGGAGAGTATGGGTAGCTTGGAAATCATTTCAGCAGAGGAGAGGCCCTTAGCTCTATACATTTAGTCCTTGGATAAAAGTCTTGTGAGGTTTAACATTTTAAATCTCTTGTGAGTTCTTGCATATGTCATTATCTGGTCTTCACTATTGGATTAGATCAGAGCTCGATAGTTTGAAGATCAGCATTTATTGGTCCTTAGAGAGACAGTACTATAGCGTAGTTTCAAGGAGGTTACTATCAGAGAGGATGGTGTTCTGCTACTCTAGGCTCACCTATGTGTTCCTAATGTCAATGGCTTGATGGAATGGTTTCTAGAGGAGGCACATAGTTTTCGATATTATATTCATACAGGTGTCATGAAGATATATCACGACCTGAGGAAGCATTATTTTCGATGACAGATAACTAAGGACATAGTTGAGTATGTTGCGAGGTATCCAATGCCAACAGGTTAAGTATGAGCACTAGAGGCCAGGTTGCTTACTTCATCAGATGATTATGGACTTCATAGTTGGGATTCCGCAGACCTTGTGAAAGTTTGATGCAGTTTGGGTCATTGTTGATTGGTTGACTAAGACGGCACACTTTATTTCGGTGGCGATCAGGTATACTTCAGAGAGGATAGCTCAGATTTATATTCAGGAGATAGTCCGGTTTCATTATGTGCTTTTTTCCATCATATCAAATATAGACCCTCAATTCATTGTGCATTTATATAGAGCAATATAGAGTGAGTTGGGGACCCCTGTAGATCTCAACGCAACCTTTTTTCTAGAGACCGACGGGATGTCAAAGTAGACAATTCAGATACTGGAGGACATCCTTAAAGCACATATGATTTACTTTGAAGGGCAGTGCGACCAATTCTTGCCTTTGGCCGAGTTTTCTTATAGCAAGAGTTATTAGTCTAGCATTTAGATGGATCTATTTGATGCTTATATGGTCGACGATTTCGTTATCCCATCGAATGGTTCGAGCCCCGCGAGTCTAAGTCATATGGTACTGATGTGGTGAAGGATGGCATGGAAAAAGTAAAGTTGATTAAGGAGGGACTTCGCATAGCACAATCCAGATGGAAGTGTTAAATGGATCAGAAGGCCCATGATATATCATTTATGGTGGGCAAGAAGGTTCTCTTGAAAGTCTTATCGATGAAGGGAATAAAGAGGTTCAGAAAAAAGGGCAAATTGAGCCCAAGGTTTGTAAAACCATTTGAGGTGTTGAGATGAGTTGGGAGGTTTCTTATAAGCTTGAATTTCCTGCTAGTCTATTAGGAGTTCATTCATTTTTCCATGTGTCTATGCTCTAGAGGAATCACTCCGACAGGTCACCTGTATTAGATTTCAACAAGAGCTTTGGTTTTGAGGAGGAGCCAATTGCCATTGTTGATAGGCAGGTTTTCTAGTTGAGGTGCAGGAGTATTTCCAAGGAAATACTTCAGTGAAGGGTGAAACCACTCAGGGACGCTACTTGGGAGTCCAAGGAGGACATGTGGAGCATATATACACACTCATTCAGCACTTTAGGTTTTATTCTAGAGCCACATGAGGACACATGCTTGCCTAAAAGGTGGAGAATATACTTATTCGATCAAATGTTTTGGCTTTTTAGAATCTTGTTCCCCTAAATAAGACTCCCCATACATTCTTTTACTGTTTTATGACATGCGGGGATGGTTAATTCAGGATTTGGAAGTGTTCGGGTTAAAATAAAAACTCTTGGCTCCTTAAGGTTGGCCAAAAAGGCTAAGTGTAACTGCGGTCAATATTTTGAGTAAACGCCCTCAGAATTAGTATTTAAGGGTTCCAATACATTTGTATAATTATTTCATACTTGGACATATGTTAGGATTTGGAGTAGGTTTTGGTGTTATAAAGTTCAAATTGGGATTCCAAAGAAAGGAATAGTTATGTATGGTAATTTAGTACTTGCCTGCAAAATTTGGTGTCATTCCAAGTAGTCTAACTATGTTCTGTCACGTTTGGAGCGATTTGGAAGCTTGAAGTTCATAACTTGATTCGATTTGGTTTTGGGGTATAGCTCTTCCTTTTTTTGTTTTTTTACGCTTTTCAACAGTTCGAGAAGATCCATACCATGTTTATGGACGTACTGACGCATTTGGACGGGATCTCGGGTGGCTCGACGGTGTTTCAGACCGCCTAGAGTTGAGTTAGGAAATAGAAGTTCCACTTCTGGTTTCCTTCTTCACAAATGCGGAAGGACCCACGTGTTTGTGATGAATTATTTGGGCAGTCTGAGAATTTTCCCTTAGCGTTCACAATAAAGGGTTAGCGTTCCTGGAGCCTTGTGTTCCTAAACCTATCCGTTCGAAAAGGCCCCATCATGTTCACATAAAAAGGAAGGTACCTGAGGAGGTTATGCAAATTGCTCTTTATATTCACGAAGGTTCACTCACGTTCTTGTAGGGCAAGGATGGTATGCCTCTACATTTGGTAAGCCCTTCTCGCATTCGTGAAGTCCAAGACTTTCTGGGCCTAGCCGTTTGCCTTCGTGAACGTGAGTCTTGTTTCGCGTTTGCTAAGAATAGGGCAGCTGGGCAGTGTGTTTTAAAAACCAGGACTTATGTATTTTTGGCTTCATTTATTGCAGGTTTGGGAAATTTAGGAGCTCCAAAAAAGGGGATTTCCACCTAGCTATTGAAGGTTACTAATTTCAACCTAATGGTATTTAATACATAGATTATGGGTAGATTTTAACTTGTAAATTTATGAAAATCATGGGTTAAGATGAAAAGCCTAGGTTTTTGATAAAAAAATGGGATTTAACCGTTAATATGGTTATGAAATTTAGTGAAAGTCATATATTTGAATTCACGAGGTTATATGTAATAATTTTCTGCAATAATTTCTGCAACCATAACGCGTGGGCCCGAAAGTTTAATTTAAGGAGTTCTTCAATTAGGACTGGGAAATCACTTTAATAGTTAGGATATGAACTTTTGAACATTTATTTGACTATTTTAATAGTTAGTATTGACTATTTTGTAAATTATTTGACTAGTTTCGAGTCGTCTTGCATGGAATTGAGGGTCTAAAGCACTATTGTAGACCGGAAAGTAAGCTTTGAGATGTAATATGTCTTTTTTCTAACCTTTTAAAACTAAATTAATCCCATAGGTGAATTGAATTAATATAAGTTTCTATTTGTGGGGGCTACATACAAATTAGGTGACGAGAGTTCGTACACAGTTATTAATTATGCTTATGTCTGGGTAGTGTAGGACCCAAATCATGTATTATACTTGCGATGTCTGTGCATTACTTGTAATATAAGTGCCTAAAGAATATTGAGCTTGATAAAGGAATTGTAAAATGTCGAACATCATTCACTTGAGTTTTGAAAGGGTTACTTGACCGTTAATGATACTTTGATTTTCTTTGAATAGCAACCACTTAATAATCTTTGAATCAATTGTTTATAAAATATTTTCTCTTCTTCCAGAGCGGTCCGAATGCCTCCGTAATAGAATAGACGAATCTACGACTCGTGTCATTCGACTCTTGGCAGTGCAAAGTTTATATATTAGTATGTTGGATTGGGTCGTACGACATTGGCATAATCCATGTGTAATAATTCTTAGTGCCCATTTGTAATTGATATTTTTTTACAGGATTGGCAGATTAATTTGTTAAATGATGAAAATTAATTTGGGATTTACTATTAGTGAAAGAATTTTTTATTATTGAGTTTTCAGTTATATTTCTATAATCCATGCTTAATTATAATTTCTGTATTTATTGTTATCCCATAATAAGTGTCGAAGTCGATCCCTCATCTCTATTTTTTTGAGGTTAGACTACATACTTACTAGGTACATGTTGTTTATGTATTCAAGCTACATTCATGCACTAATTATGCAGGATCTAAGGCAGGTGCATGTGGTTATCAGTCCCGAGCGCATCCTTGATTTCCTCGAGACATAGTAGTGAGCTGCCTTCTGAGCCCGTTCGGCAGCGCCCCAAGTCAGCCATTGGCTTTTACTTTCTATCTTTTTCACTTCAGACAGTAGCGCGGTATTTTTTTATATTATACTAATATCTCATTCCTTTGTGACATCAGGTCTTGAAAATTATGGTAGTCGACACATGATGATCTTTTTTTGGATATGTACTTATCTTATTTTGCTCTTAAAGTTAACTATCTCTCATCTTATCATATTCTTACTTATTATTTATGCAGTAATTAAAAATCAACTATTTTTGAAATGTTGAAAGAGACAATCATAAGGTTAATTCATTGTTGCCTTTCCTAAAGGTAACATTGGGCGCCATCATGGCTTATATGAGAAATTGGGTCATGATAGTTTACCCTAAAAATTAGATAACAATTTAATCAAATGGTTTTAAGGAAAAGTGAATTAACTTGATACAAAATGATAGGCTACATTGAAATTGGAATAAATAATGATAAAGTAAATGCAAACCACACGAATTGAACAATTTCAGCCTTAGAAGGTTAGCCACACTCGTGCTGCTCGTATTTTAATCAATATCAGGATAAAAAATAAAAGCATAAAGAGAGTAATAATATATTACTTTTGAATGTATGTTAACATGTATTTTACAAGTAATTAGACCCATTTTATATAGTAGTGGAGTCCTGCAGTAGGTACAATTCAATAAAAGGTGCTTTGTTGATTGCCAGTTGCTTACTGATATGGACCGAGATTCTCTGTGGGACTCAAGATCGATCTTTACTCCTTGGTTGTCATGTTCCGAGCCTTACCTACCGTGTCGTTATCAAGTCTAGGGAATCCCTGTGCCCCTTTATCGATGTATATATGTGTGTATTTGTATATTTGTAAATACCACGTGCCTGATACCAATTGCGACCAGATGGCTTCAATAGAACTACAGCATGAAGTTTTACTAAGACATCAGTCCTATCAAGCCACATTCTTGTCAAACAAACCTTAAACCACATTCCTTCTCGTGACTCTCTCAACACCCATATGACTAATATGAGTCTTATGGACCACCGGTTATGTTACCATAACCAAATTTTACTGCCTCGATTGTTAATGCCTAGACTCTATAGTCTCAACCTCAGAATCATTAGGTGATATAGTATAAAACTAGCAACAAAACATGTTTTAAGAATAGACTAGTATGCATAAGTTCGGAACAAAACTATTTAGCCTAAATGAATTTCTAAAGCATAAGAAACAAATTAAATTAAATATCTGAGACTACCGAGATTGTGGTCAAGTAGCCTTTTCTTTTTTTTATTCCAAGTATAAAATTATTACAGAGGGAAATTTACAAAAGATGAGATTCTAGAGAGATGGGAGATTTCTTAAAGAGAGGTGAGTGCTATTAGCCGAACCCTGTCACTAAACTAAAGATTGAGATCTTTATATAACAAATTTGTTTCTAAAATAAGATACAAAACCTAAGCAGTAAACTGGCCGACACAAAAACTACATCTTCGCGGACAAGATAAAAGTTTAAAACGTAAAAAAAATTAAAAGAGAAAAGGACAAACATTATAAAAGTAGATTTCCCCATAACGGTGGGGTATATTCATATTATTGAAGTTATCTGTCCTTATTACCCCAATGATAAAAGTTTAAAACGTAAAAAAAATTAAAAGAGAAAAGGACAAACATTATAAAAGTAGATTTCCCCATAACGGTGGGGTATATTCATATTATTGAAGTTAGCGGTGTGCATTCGATTTATCGATTCGATTTCGACTCTTATCGATAATTACTTATCGATTATCGATTTGTGCATATGCTTATCGTTATCGTTTCAATAAGGTTTCGATTTTTTCGATTTCGATTTATTAATTTTTGGGGCTTATCGATTCGGTTATCGATTATACCAATAAGAAAATTTGCGGGATTCCATGGAAAGTATATCGCTATAAACACGCCTAATTAATATGGACAAAAAGAAGCTAAAATAAGACGAACACCGTTTAAAACATAAAAATTGTGTCAATAGACATTTGGAACGAAACTAAAGTAAGGGATCAAATATATGCCACCAACACTCCAACGGTATTAAAAAAAATAAAAATACATCATCACTGCTAATTCTATTTTCCATTAATTTGAACTTCATTCCCTTCAGCTTTAAATATGATCATTCCTTAAATGTGGTAGATGAAATAATTAGGGGTGTGCATTCGATTTATCGATTCGATTTTGACCCTTATCGATAATTACTTATCGATTATCGATTTGTACATATGCTTATCGTTATCGTTTCAATAAGATTTCGATTTTTTCGATTTCGTTTATCGATGAACCGATAACAAATAATCGATTCGATTTATCGATAAACCGATTCGAATGCACACCCCTAATTGAAGTTATCTGTCCTTATTACCCCAATTATACAATGGGTGGACACTCAGTGTCCCTCTTAAGCTTTGTTTTTTCCTTTATTGTTTTTGGAAGAAGATTTACTTGGTGATTTCTTCGAATTGTTGTAGAAACTTTTCTACAGTTTTCGTAACAACCCAACAAGTTGTTTTGCATTCTAGAATTCCGTTTTCCAAAAGAAGACTTTTAGTACGTACTTTAAAATTTTATAACTTGCGGGTATGGTTAGTTCATGATTTGAAAAAGTTCAAGTTGAAATCGGTACACTTGGTTCCTTAAGGTTTTAAAAAGACTAAGTTTGACTTTGGTCAACATTTTGAGCAAACGACCTTGGAATCAGGTTTTGACCATTCTAATAGGTTTTTATGATTATTTCATACTTGGGCGTATGTTCGAATGAAGTTTTGGTTGACCCGGGAGCCTTTCGGCGCCTAATAGTGAAAGTTGGCTGTTTGACCATTTTTGAAGTTCTATAATTTGGTTTGGGGTAGGTTTTGGTGATATCGAGGTCCAGATAGTATTTTTAGACAAGTAATAGTTCTGTATGGTGATTTAGGACTTGCACACAAATTTGGTGTCATTTCGAGTAGCCTAAGTATGATTCACCGCGTCCGAAGAGACTTGGAAACTTGAAGTTCATATTTCGATTCAATTTGATTTTGGGGTATAATTCATGATTTTGTTGTTATTTAACGCATTTCAAGAATTCGAGCATGTCCTTATTATGCTTATAGACTTGTTGGGGTAGTTGGACGTGGTCCCGAGTGGCTCGGGTGTGTTTCGGATGAACCTGAGCAAAGTACTAAA
Organism: Nicotiana glauca; assembly: GCA_026770625.1. NCBI lineage: Eukaryota > Viridiplantae > Streptophyta > Magnoliopsida > Solanales > Solanaceae > Nicotiana > Nicotiana glauca. The sequence continues at coordinate 61,452 of MU780062.1, read as the reverse complement.
AAAACAGAAATTTCTAGTTCTGGTTTCCATCTATGCAAACGCAGAAGGGCCCTTACGTTTTCATAGAAGAATTTTGGTGAATGGGGCTAGGGGAATTTTACGCTTCACATTCATATAGGTATGTTCTCGTTCGCGGAGGCCTGAGCCCCTTGGCCTTCGCATACGGAGTTGAAGGGCAGCGTTTGCATAGAAGCATGTGCCTGGGCCTGAGCCACCCCTATTTCCCTTCCCGTTTGCATGCCTGATCCTGCATTAGGGTAAAGCCTTTTGTGTGTTCCTCAGAACTTTGTCTTCACGATCGCGTGTGCTTGGCCACGGTCACGTATAAGGATTCCTAGGCAGAAACATTTTTAGAAACGGGACTTAGGCTTTTTTCCTCTAAATATTCACACACTTGGGCAATTTTGGGGCTTAAAAAGGAAACTTTCAACCTAGATATTGCGAGTAATTAAATTCTACCCAATGCGAATTTAATACATATCTTATGGGTAGATTTTTACATGCAAATTTGTGTAAATTGTGGGTTAGATTGAAAATCTAGATTTTTGATAAAAATGAGGTTTAACCACAAAATTAGATATGTAATTTAGTGAAAACCTTATACTTGAGTTCATGAGATTATTGGTAACAACTTTCTTATAAAAAATATGGAATCTGGGCATGTGGGCCTTGGCATAGATTTTAAGGATTCTTTAAATAGGCTTGGAAAGTCACTTTGATAGTTAGGATATGAACTTTTGAACATATATTAATTATTTTATATAACATTTGACAAGTTTCGAGTCGTTTGACACCGAATTGAGGGTCTGAGCAAAATCTTGGACCAGAATTAATAGACGTTGAGACGAGGCAAGTCTATTTTCTAACCTTTTAAGAGGGAATTAACCCCAAAGGTGAATTAATTATATGGGCTTCTATTTATAGGGGCTACGTACGTACGAGGTGATGAAGGTCCGTATGCAGGTACTAATTATACTTATGTCCAAGTAGTCTAGGATCATACCATGTTATATTTCCAAGGTTTTCACCCTACTTGTTAACTAAATTACTTAATCCATGTTGGAACTTGATAAAGGAATGGTAGAGGGTTAAATTTTATTTACATAAATTCTTGGATGGGCTACTTGATTGTTATTGGCAATTAATGCTTCGTACTTAATAAATCTTTAATTGGTTGTTATAAAGTATTTTCTCTTTTCGTGGAGTGGGTTGAACGCCTCGGTTGTAGATAGATGCATTTATGATTTTTGTCGTCCTCAAAAGTATACAATTTAAATATTTTATGTTTGACCGAGCCGCACGGCCTCGGCATAATTTGCGGGTGATAGATCATTGGAACTAATTAAAATTGATATTTCTTCATTGTCTTGAGATATAACTTGTTAAATGATGGAAACAAAATTGAGATTTATTATTTGTGAGAGGATTGCCTATTATTTCCTTGCGATTTAGCTTTAAGCCATATTTATGTAACATATGCTTAGTTATAAAGTTTGATATTTCACTTTTGCCAATAGTAAGTGTCAAAGCCGACATCTCATCACTACTTCTTTGTAGTTAAACTGGATAATTAAGGGTACATGTTATTCATGTACTCATATTCCACTTGCAAATAAAATATGCAAGGTCTGATGTAGGTGCATCTAGATATCAGTCAAGGTGAGCTACCCTTCTAAGCTCATTCTGCAGCAACCAGAGTCTTTTTTTCGGTTGTATTTATGTTTATTTCACTTAAGATAGTAGATTAGTATTCTTTTGTATATTATACTAGTTGCTCATTCGCTTGGGACACCAGGTCCTGGCATACACTAGTAGACTTCTGGTTTGGGATTATTTATGTGGTTATGATTGCACTAAGCTACTTCATTTTATTTTTTTTTAAATTTGTTATTTCATAAATATTTTAGATTATGGAAAGTTTAATTAAATGGGAACTTTTAAAACGGGAAATCATGTGGTTAGTTCATTTTTGGCTTGCCTTGCAGCGGCATTGGGCACCATCACGACCTATCACAGAATTGGGTCGTGACAAGACGGTATCAGAGCACTAGGTTCACGTATTCCCCTATACCGGAGGGGTATATATCATTTTATTTAAGCTATCCGTCCTTATTCCCCAGTGAGACTTCAGTCTCACTCTCATGCTTTGTTTTTTCCTTTATTGTTTTTGAAATAAGATTTTTTTTGGTGATTTCTTCGAATTGTTGCAAAAAGCTTTCTACTATTTCGGTAACAACCCAACAAGTTGTTCTGCTTTCTAGAATTTCGTTCCCCAAAAGAAGAATTTTGGTATGTACTTTACTATTTTCTAACTTGCAAGGATGGTTACTTCAGGATTTGGAAAAGTTCAAGTTGAAATCGGTACACTTTGGTTCCTTAAGGTTGGCTAAAAAGACTAAGTTTGACTTTGGTCAACATTTTGAGAAAACGACCTCAGAATTAGATTTTGACCTTTCCAATAGGTTTGTATGATTATTTCAGACTTGATCTTATGTTCATATCAAGATTTGGATGATCCAGGAGCCTTTCGGCACCTAGTAGTGAAAGTTGATTGTTTGACGGTTTTTGAAGTTCTTTATATTTGGTTTGGGCTTTGTTTTCGTGATATCGAGGTCCAAATGGTATTTTGAGATCGATAATAATTCTGTATGAAGATTTAGGACTTGCATACAAATTTGGTGTCATTACGAATAGCCTAAGTATGATTCGGCGCGTCCGAAGAGACTTGGAAACTTGAAGTTCATATTTCGATTCAATTTGATTTTGGGGTATGATTCATGATTTTATTGTTATTTTATGCATTTCAATAATTCGAGCTTGTCCATATTATGCTTATAAACTTGTTGGGGGTAGTTGGATGGGGTCCCGAGTGGCTCGGCTGTATTTCGGACGACCTATGCCAAAGTACTAAAAAACCAAAAATATTTAATTCTGGTTTCCTTATATGCGAACGCAAAAAGGCCCTCGCATTTTCTTAGAAGGATTTAGGGGAATGGGGCTGGGGCATTTTAACCTTCATGTTCATGTAGGCAAGTCCTCTTTCACAGAGGCCTGGGCCCTTTGGACTTCGCATTCGTAGTTGAAGGGTTGCGTTCGTATAGAAGCCTGCGCCTGCGCCTGCGCCACCCCTGTTTCCTTGCCCGTTCGCATGCCTAGTCCCGCATTAGTGTAAAGCCTTTTGTGTGTTCCTCGGGACTTTGCCTTCACAATAGCGTGTGCTTGGCCACGATCATGTATAAGGATTCCCAGGCAGAAACATTTTTAGAAACGGGACTTAGGCCTTTTTTGTCTAATTTTTCACACACTTGGGCAATTTTGGGGCTTCAAAAAGGAAAATGTCAACCTAGCTATTGTTGGGTAAGTAATTTCTACCTAATGTGAGTTTAATACATATCTTCTGGGTAGATTTTTACATGTAAATTTCTAAAAATTATAAGTTAGATGGAAAACCTAAGTTTTTGATAAAATGCGGTTTAACCACGAAATTAGTTATGGAATTCAGTAAAAATAATATATTTTTTGGAATCTTGGACCTTGGGGTGGATTTTAGGGATTCTTCAAATAGACTTGGGAAGTCACTTTGATAGTTAGGATATGAACTTTTGAACATATATTGATTATTTTATATTATATTTGACAAGTTTCGAGTCGTTTGACATCGAATTGAGGGTTTGAGCACAATCTTGGACCGGATAAGTAGGCTTTGAGATGAGGTAAGTCTCTTTTCTAAACTTTAAGAGGGAATTAATCCCATAGGTAAATTAATTAATATGTGCTTCTATTTATAGGGGCTACGTATGTACGAGATGATGAAAGTCCGTATGCAGCTACTTATTATACTTATGCCGGGGTAGTCTAGGACCATACCATGCTATATTTCAAAGGTTTTCACCCTACTTGTTAACTAAATTGCTTAAATCATGTTGGAACTTGATAAAGAAATGGTAGAAATGAATAGAAATGAGTAAGAAATTCTTAACCAAATGCTTCAAATCTTCAACACCCAAGTGTCTGTTAAAGAAACCTAGCTTCCAAACTTGTTTTCTCTAGTCCAAAGACTGAAAATTAAGCCAAAGATATGTAAAAGATCTGCAGGTCATGTATTTTAGGGTTTTGAATTGAAGATATATTAATTTCCAAATCTGCCCAGGTCCGAAGCCCGTTGACCTCACTTACAGAAGAACCCGTATAGGTGCGACTCCACAGGAGCAGATAGCCTAGCATAGAAGCAGCAATTGATGAGAAACCCTGATTTTGCAGAAGCGGACTTACAGTCGAGATGTGCCAATGCAGATGTAGCCTTCAAGTGCATGTGCAGTTTTGCAGATGTGTTGGTCATATAACATGTGTGATTCTTTCCTTCCAGGAATTTTGCTGCAAATGTTACCATTTCCTCGCATTTGCGCGGCTGCAGAAGCGAGCTTTGTTTCGTAGATGTAGAATCACTGAATAGTTTTTAATTTTTTCAACACTTTTTTCTCAAGTTCGCTTCAACTAACTTCAATTAAATTCAAATAACTTCACGGCATTATTAACCTGAAAATCTAACGACACACACCAGAAAAGACCTCATATAATAACAAATGGACATAAAATCCAAAGAAAAGATATTATAATAAGTGGTAAAATAACCACTCATCATACCTTTCGAACCTGCACTATTCCTCTTCAGAAACTACTCCCCTACCCTCGGGCTCGACTGGGGCTACTGGTTGAATTGGTATGACCTCTATAACCTGGTCGACTTAAACACGTTGCTCTAGGGTACGGATGGCAAGAGTTTGTGCTCTTTTCACTGCCTGAGATGTCATAGAAGCAAGTAGGATGAAGACTACCCGAGCCAAAGTGCAAAATATGCTCAGAAAATTGTACAAGGGTCTCCTAAAGGGCTGGTGCAGTAACAGGCATCTCAGGTGTTGGCACTCCAATGGGAGCTATCTGTGGCTCATCGGTAGCAACTCGCGTGGGTGCTTTGGTTGTACCACGTAGACGTCATCGGCATCTTTCCCGACCCTGGCCTCTTGAAGCTCTAGTAGGGGGTGCGGGCATGTAGTAATCACGGCTGTATGTGTCCTCATCATCTGTGAGAGAATAGAAAGATAAAAGTTTAGAATATTGAAGTCAACAATCTTTACACGACAAGTAATCAAAAAAGTGAAACTTTTCCTAACAGTTTCATAGCTTCCAGAATATAAGTACAGATATCTACGTACCGATCCGGGGGACTCTACTAAACTTACTTGTCACTCATTACACCTATGAACCTAGGGCTCTTATATACGCTTGTCACGACCTAAATTTCCCTTTGTAAGTGAAACACGCCGCACATTCAGATTAGGTATGAATGAGTTCAAGGAGTAGTAAGGTTATATTTTCGACATATGAAGTCCCATCGGGATGATTATGGGTGAAAATTGTTGTTTTGGAATGAAAACTGAAAGTAAGGTGCATAAGATTTGACAAAATTTGTAGAAGTTCCGTCTTCCAGCAGGTTTTTGTGAAAATTTGTGAGGAAATTTGGAAAATATGAAGCATGAAAGTTTTAGACCTTTGAAATAGCTTTCCAACGATATATTATGGAGCCCAAACAGAGCTTTGTGCAAAAGGTTTGGCCTATTTTAAAGAATAGTATGCAACCACGGCGGTCCGCCACATTTTACCGTGACCGCGGTGGTGATGTAGTGTTCCAGCTATTTACTGAGGTCGGGACCATGGCTGCGCCAACCAGGACATGGTGGACCACTTGGGAAGTCATTTTTTTAGCCCTATTTTGTCCCCCACATCCCCAAAACATAAAAACTTCCTCTACAAAGGAAAACTCTCAAAAACATAACTCCTTAATGGTCCCTCCTCCATCCAAGGTAAGTTCTAATAGTTATTCTAAGTTATTTTCAATTTTCCAACATCTTATTAACATAGGTAAACCCTCCATATCATTAGATATTCGACTAGGACACCATTGGTGAGAAAAGAAACCCTAGAACCTGAATTCAAGAAGATTGAATGTCAAAAAGGTAATATTTTCACCCTCTAGTTGATTCTATCATTGAATTAATGATGACAGGCTCTATTTCATGAGATATGAGTTGATGGGTTTGGTAGAAAAGCATGAACGGTAATAGGTTTGGGTTGTTTATTGGTTAGTATTGGTTATGGGTGTTGATTACCTTATGGGTGATAAAGAATAATGTTATTTATAACCATTTGAGACTTTAGAATTTATTTAGCAGCAAGAGAATGAGTTATTAGGTGTAGAAACACCATTAATAAGGGCTATGAAGCTTTATGCCACCGAGTGTTTGATAAAATGCCTAAGTGACCATAACATTACTATTGTTGCTAATATGTAATCCTTTTGGCATGTATTGATATATATTAAAGTTGAAAGGGTTGGCAAATATTGTATTACGCTCAAGAGCAGGAAGTTAAGGTATTTGAGGCTAACTCTCTTCGTTTGTAAATTTTAATGATTCTCCCTACACTGCGTTTCTTTTACGACATCACTAATTTCCTCGAAAATATAGTTAAGCCTAGTTCCTTAAATAGTTGTAGAATTTCTATTCTCTAGCCTCATAACTTGTTCACCACTTTCATTCTGAACGTTGTGAGCTTAGTGCGTATACAATATTGACTTGGGTTTGATGCCCCCGAGTCTTAGTATAGATTACTTAGTATGCCATAAAATGTTGAAGTTTCAGTGTTCATAATCAGTTCAAGAATACATGTCTCAGTCTAGTCCCATTCATTATTCCAGTATTATGTAACTCATTGTGATCCAGTATTCAAGTATCATGTAACTCAGTGTGATTCAGTATTTCATTATCATGTATTGCACCTTGATTCTCAGTTCCTGAACGTTAAACACCTATATTTTGACCTGAGGCCGTAGTTTATGCTTTATGCATCTTTGGGTCTGAGGCCGTAGTTTTTGCTTTAGGCATCTTTGGGCCTAAGGCCGCAGTTTATGCTTTATTCATTTTGGACCTATGGTCCCAGTTATGTATACGTATACTTGGGCTAGAGGCCGCAGTTGTGCACATATATATATTGGGTCTGAGGCCGCAGTTTAATATTCAGATAAATAGGTTGTTCGTCATTCAAGAGAGGGAGTATTCATATCCTTACTTGTTCCATTCAATTATTAGTTATCAGTTCAGTTATCTGTTCAGTTATCAATTATCAGTTAAGTTATCAGTTATCATTTCTATTTCAGTTTCAATAGTTATCAATTATGAATTCTCAGTTATCAGCTTAGTTTCAGTTTCTGTATTTACAATTCTTTCTTTAAGTTGCTTTACATACTAGTGTAACACAAATGTAGTGACGTCCCTTTTGCCCGGGGCCTACATCTTACAATGTAGGTAATGATTTATAGGTTGATGATTCATAGCGCTAGGACTCTCATATCAACTGTTTGGTGATCCCCAGTACTCTCGGGGCATTATCATTACTTTACAGTCCTTCAGTAGTTTCAGACAGTCAGTGTTTTCAGTATTTCATTAGAGGCTTCATAGACTAGAATAATAGATAGATAGAGTCTCAGACTTTTCATATTAAGATATGTTGGCTGAACATATGTTTCAGAATTGTATTAGTATTTTTGCACTTTGCCTTATATCATCTATATTTTAAGTATATCAGCATGTGTTAGTTTATATTTCGCATTCAGTATGTTATGATACCACATGTTGATTTAGCCAGTCAATTTGTTCTCTCGGTCCCATTTAGTCAGGCACCGGGTGCCATGTTACGTCCAAACCCAGGTTTAGCGTATGACAAAGCTTGGTATCAAAGCACTAGGTTCAACAATCTTAGGATATGAAGCCGTGTCCAGTGGAGTTTCCTTTATATGTGTGTGCCGGCCACTCATATAAATGGTTAACTACCAAGACATCTTGGATTGTCTCATTTCATTCTACTCTAGATCGTGCCACGAAGCTTAGAGCAATATTTACCTTTTCCTCCTTTCGAATTCCAAACGAATTGGATGCCCAAGCTATGCACGGGAGAAAACCTAAGGTCCTTGAGAGGATAATTTCCCATTGGGGTATAATGATGGAGTACAAGTTAGTAAATATAAGATTTGAGACGATGATAAAAGTAGGATACAATGGATAATTGTAAGGCCTCGGAAAATTCTGCTAAGTAATTTAGAATTTCGTGATGTTAAGTAGGCTAATTATAAATTTTTTGTGCTATTAACATGTTGGACATCAATTATCTTTGGTATATAATTGTACAAGTCTTGTGGTAAGTAATTTGGGGTCGACGGGAAGGCCTATGTCTAAGCCAAATTGGAAAAGTTCATAATAGGCTAAGATTCCAAAAGTACTTGCACTAGTCCATAATTTGAACAGTCACATTTAAATATGTATAAGTTTTTATGTGGTTAATAACCTATAAAATAAAAGGTCTTTTATTCTAATTTCCAAGATTCAAATTGTTCGTCATTTGGACATTCCTACACAAAGTTATGATCAAATTACCAATGGTTGGAAAATGTGATCCTGTGAAAGAAATACGATCGCAAAAACCATTATGCGGTCCGTATACTTGATTTGCGATCACAAATATGGTCGCAAACTGGACCAGCGTAGCCCAATTTTGGGCACCGAGTTTTGCGACGTGTTTTCGGCCAGCTTACCCATTCTGCGGTCCATTATGCAGCCGTAGACCCGCATTCGGAGGGTAAATCTTCCTATTTTTATAATCCGACCCAATTTTAATATATAGTCTTTGGGGCTTTATTTGGGGTTTTTCCCCACTGATTTTAGAGAGGGTTGAGAGCATTTTACAAAGAGAAGGAAGAACCCAACATTCAATCATCCAATCTTGCATCAATCATCAAGAATCAAAGAACTCAATGACAAATTTTTCATTTATGAGGTAAGATTCTATACATTAGGCTCTAGTTTTGAGTTTGGGGTATAAGATGGGGTATTGAGCTATGCTTTTTGGGTGTAATACTATTATGTACACATGGACGTATAAATTAGGTTTGTGGAAAGATTGTTGAACATAAACAATTAATGATTTGATTGGGGAGTGAAGGAAAACCTTGAAATAGAGATTTGAACATAAGATGCTCAATTAGTATTTGATAAAATGCTCCAATGAGCTGAAACCATGAATACCTTTCTAATTTGTGTTCAATTTTGTTATGTCTCAAAGTGGATTGGAATTGCTAGAATTTCTGGAACGTTGTAGTAACTTAAGGAAAGCTTAAACGAGGTTTGTATGGCTAAAACCCCATCTTTTAGAAATTGAGCTTCCTCAGTGTTTGTGAAAATATGGTAAGATTGAAGTTGAATTCTTGTATTGATTGTTATTCCACGTGAATTGTTGTTGCAACCTTATATGCGTGAAAGATGTGTCTCAATATGATCAATATGCTATTCTTGGTAACTTGAAAAGGTGCAAGGAATGTGAATCATGTATTGAAATGCTTAGACAATAAATTGAGATTGAAGGATGTGAAGTATATGCTAAATTGCCTAAATTTCAAGTCAAGTTTAAATTGTCATTATTGTGACGAATCATGAGAATTACCCTTTATTCTTATAACTTGAATTTCTCTTGTGTATGCCCATTATCTTAAAATTGTAAGTTTGTTGTTGAAAGTAAAAGTGATGTGGAATGTGAGTTGTGAAATGCAGCCTAGTTCCAAGAATGATGTAATATGTCGTGGCCCCAAGTGACTATATAATGATATATATGAAATGAAATGATTAATAAGAATGGAACAACGCCTTGGCATGGCAGCCTAGCTGATCGGGCCAAGATCGGACTCCGCTCTAGATAGCGATGGTGCTGTGAATGAATTCTGGAAAAGGGGAAAATGAGATTGTGATTGAAGCATATGCCTCAAATGAGGCAACCTAGCCGATCGGGTCGAGATCGGACTCCGCTCAAGATAGGTTTGGTATTGTGAGAAATGATGAATAATGTGAAATGCCCCAAACTAAAAACTATGGAAAATGATGTGAAAGTTGTATGATTCCTTTATTTGACAATGTGGTGATCACTTAAAGCTTTTGAGTTATACTTGTGATTTTTTATTCTTGTATGAAAGTTCTTTCCAACTAGATGGTGTTTAGTTATACATACTAGTTTTATTCGATGACACTAACGTCCCTTTTGCCAGGGGCGCTACGTCTTTAAACTGATGTAGGTGATTCTATAGTAGGCAGAAAATACAAAAGCAATTATCATGTCTTATGGTTATCCGTTTACCTTAGTTACTAATTATATTGTCTTTCCATTAGCAAGTTGTGATTATTCAGTACTCCAGTATTAAGTTATATGTTTACCAAATATCTAAGTAACGGTGATTATACTGAAACATTTGCATATTTGATATGGATTACGACGAAGACTCACCGAATGGCGCAAGAAGTTATTTATCAGATGATGGTATACTCTGAAGGATAATTTTGTGTATGGAAGTGTATCCGTATGTCAGTCTCCATGGTGTATCAGGTTAAGAATTCAACCGCAACGGGCATAGAATTGATCACTATAGTTTTGGACAAAAAAAGCCAAAGGGAAATATAGCCAAGAATAATATGTTGTATGCAATGAGAACCTAGAGCAGCCAATAGTCACTTTCATGGAACGTTTTAAGTTGTTCATATTTATTCAAATCAGAACTAGAAGTACCACATTAGTAAACTACTATAAGAAGCAGCTATTGATGTAAGATAAAAGATATGTTAGTTCCCCCTTAGGTTATGTGACTAAATATTTACACGAGATGCTTACAATATGATACAATTTAGTATTGTATTGAAAGTTCATGGTTATATATTCCAATTTAATTTAAAGCAGATGAATTCCCTAAGTGTGATCCACACACATAGTTTAGAAGGAAAAAAAAGGGGATAGTAAGCGACTATAGAACATGGCCGAATGGTGAGAGAAGTTAGAATAACCTTATGCTTTAGTTATTCAAAGTAGAGCAAGAAAACAATATGTTAGTAGGTGGTTAGTAAAATAATGGTAAGTAAGTTTTAAGTTGATACAATAAATTAGCAATTTTAGCAGAGCTAGTAGAGGTACCAGTTGACTCACTTAGCCAGGTTAACTCTAGTGAATGGATGATAATTTGGAATACCAAACGTGTGTTAGAACCCAGAGAGTTTAAGTTAAACCCGAATTAAAGTGGCAGGGAAAAAAATTAGCCAGGCAATAAGAGAGATATACAGAAGAATAGCCTTTAAGAATTATCGAAAATGGGTCTCCCCAAGAGTGACAATGTGAGCAGAGAAACCATTAAGATTGTGTGTAGTATTTTTGAATACATTAGCTTTTATTTTATGTAAGTAAATTAGTTTTTCTTAATAAGGAAGATTGCTCAGAAGTAAGTCGGAAGATGAGTGGTCATTAACGTAAAGTGCAACGAGTTGTAGAAGAATAAAGAAAGTTATTTGGATCCCAAAAAAACAAGGGAAGAATCCACAAGTATAAGACCTTTGGTGTCAAGGGTGATGTGAAAACCATCAGTAAGTCCTGATGGAGATTTAAAACATGAATAGTTAGCATGGCATATGAAAAAGAAAATCAGTTTGGTAATGAGGAAATATTGTATAATTAGCATAGGGATTATGTCTAGCATGTGTAAGAAACACAAAGTGAGTAGAATGATCACTGTGTTTAGTTATTGATGATAAAGTGATCACAAAAAAATCTGTAAAATCATGTCTGTTTATGTGTTATGAGGGTAGTGACATTGCACGGGACTTTAAGAATTAGAGTACATGTCAAAGACTTAGTTCACAACAATTCTATAAGGGTTTTTAGGAAGTGCTTAAGAAGATCAAGTGTGAGAAGTATAACTCATGATTGAAGTAGATAAGACAACTCTGGTGAAAGAAGTTCACCGCTTAGCCTAGCTAGGGGTTCAATTTATGCATGCCAAAGATAGTAGAGTTGTTGTCTAGAATACGACTAGTTCCCCCGTAGTAGGCGAAGTGTAGGAGAAATAGTTTGATGATCCCTACATGTTGTAGTTCAAAGAGGAGATTCACAAGAATAAGATAATGGCTTTTGAATAAGGGGGATATGATGGTACTTTAAGGTACCAAGACAGATTGTGTGTTCTATACATAGATGGACTGAAAAAGGGAAGATCATGTTAGAAGCCAATAATTCCAGGTATTCTTTCCATCCAGGCTCTTAAATATACATCATGACCAAGGAGATTTATTCGTTGAACGACATGAAAAAGACGTCGTAGACTTTATGGCCAGGCAGACCATTTTATTTAAACAGTTGAGGATATGTCCTTGATGTTAAAAGTAATAGGGTTGATCACATACCTCTCATTGACCTTGCTAATAATAACACCTACCATTTTAGTACCAAGATGGCACCATGTGAGACTCGGTATGGGAGAAGGTATAGATCGCCATTTGGTTGGTTCAAGTGGGTGATTGGGAGTTTCTGAAAGTTTCGCTTATGCAAGGCGTTATGAGATTTGGGAAGAAGGGGAAGCATAGTCCCTGCTATATTGGGCCATATAGAATCTTTTGAAGGATCGGTCAATTAGATTATGAGTTGGAGTTGCCACCATATTTAGTGGTGGTAAAACCAGTATTTCACGAGTCATGTTATAACATTAAAGTTTCCAGTATTCGGATACTCATGCCAGTTCGGTACTCAGATACTCATGCCAGTTCAATACTCAGATATTCAAGTCAGTTCAATACTCAGCTACTCATTTCAGTCTAATACTTAGATATTTCATGCCAGCTTAGTACTATGATATTGATGTTAATTCAATTCCCAAATATTCGTGCCAGTTCAATATTCAAATATCCATGTTAGTTCACTATTCACGTATTCATGGCAGATCAATATTCAGTCAACGCAGTTCGTTCAGTATCTCAATAGTTCAGTAATAATGTATTTATTATGTTTAATATGCAAGTGTTAATGCAAGTTTATGGTTGCACCAGACCCGTTTAAGGTCTGGAGTTAGATGAAGTTACTGTCAGGACAATCATTTGAGGACGAATGATCCCAAGGGGGAGATAATGTAACACCCCGCATATTCGGATTTGGTATGAATGAGTTAAATGAGTATTAAGGTTATATTTTGGACATATGAAGTCCCATCAGGATGATTATGGGTGAAAATAGTTGTTTTGGAATCAAGACGGAGAGTGAGGTGCATAAGATTTGACAAAATCGACTAAGTTTGCAGAAGGTTCGTCTTTCAACAAGTTTTAGTGGAAATGTGTAAGGAATTTTGGAAAGCTAAAAGCATGAAAGTTTTGGAAAACTAAAAGGATTAAAGTTTTAGGCCATTGAAATATCTTTCCAACGATATATTGTCGACCACAAACAAAGCTATGTGCAAATAGTTATGCATGTTTTACAGAATTGTATGCAACCACCATGGTCTGCCGCATTTTACCGCAACCGCAGTGGCGAGGCAGTGTTCCAGTGATTTACCACGGTCAGAACCGTGGCCGCGCCAACCGGGATGTGGTGGACGACTTGGGAAGTCATTTTTTTAGCCCTATTTCATCCCCCACAACCCCAAAACAAAAAAAACATGCTCTACAAAGGAAAACTCTCAAAAACCTAACTCCTTAAGGGTCCTTCCACCATCTAAGGTAAGTTCTAATGGTGATTCTAAGTTATTTTCAATTTCCCAAAATCTTATTAACATGGGTAAACCCTCCATATCATTAGATATTTGACTGGGACACCATTATTAAGAGAAGAAATCGTAGAACTCGCATTCAAGAAGATTGAACATAAAAAAGGTAATATCTTCACCCTCTAGTTGATTCTATCATTGAATTAATGATTATAGACTCTATTTTATGGAATATGAGTTGATGGGTTTGGTAGAAAAGCATGAACGGTGATAGGTTTGGGTTGTTGATTTGTTATGGGTGTTGATTACCTTATGAGTGATAAAGAATAATGTTGTTTATAACCATTTGAGACGTTAGCATTTACTTAGGAGTAAGAGAATGAGTTATTGGGTATAGAAACACCATTAACAAGGGCTATGAAGCTTTATGCCACCGAGTGTTTGATAAAATTCCTAAGTGACCAAAACATGACTATTGTTGCTAATATGGAATACCTTGGACTTGTATTGATATAGATTAAAGTTGAACGGGTGGGAAAATGTTGTATTACGCTCAAGGGCAGGAAGTTAAGGTATGTTAGACTAACTCTCTATGTTTGGGAATTTTAATGATTCTCCCTACACTACGTTTCTTTTACGATATCACTAATAGCGTCATAAATATAGTTAAGCCTAGTTCCTTGAATAGTTGTAGAACTTCTATTCTCTAGATTCATAAATCGTTCACCACTTTCATTCGTAACATTGTGAGCTCAGTGCATATTCAATACAAACTTGTGTTTGATGCCCCCGTGTCTTAGTATATATTACTGAATATGCCATAAACAATTGAAGTTTCAGTGTTCATAATCAGTTCAATAATACACATCTCAGTCTAGTCCCATTCAGTATTCCAATATTATGTAACTCAGTGTGATCCAGTATTCCAGTATCATGTAACTTAGTGTGATTCAGTATTTCATTATCATGTATTACAGTTTGATTTTCTATTTCTGAATGTTGAACACCTGTATTTGGGCCTGAGGCCATATTTTATGCTTTATGCATCTTTGGGCCTGATGCCGTAGTTTATGCTTTATGCATTTTTGGGCCTAAGGCCGCAATTTATGCTTTATGCATTGTGGACCGCAAGTCGCAGTTATGTATACGTATACTTGGACCAGAGGCCGCAAATGTGCACATATATATTTGAACAGAGGCCGCAATTTAATATTCAGGTAAACATGTTGTTCATTATTCAGGAGAGGGAGTATTCATATGATTACTTCCTTTGTTTAGTTCAATTATTATTTATCAATTCAGTTATCAATTATCAGTTATCAGTTATCATTTCAGTTATCTATTATCAATTATCAATTATCAACTTAGTTTCTGTTTCAGCATTTACAATTATTTCTTTCAGTTTCTTTATATACCAGTGCAATTCAGATGTACTGACGTCCCTCTTGCTTGGGGCCTGCATCTCACGATGTAGGTAATGATTTGCAGGTTGATGATTCAAAGTGCTAGGACTCTCGTATCAGCTGTTAGGTGATCCCCAGTTCTCTCAGGTCATTATCATTACTTTACAATCCTTCAGTATTTTCTGACAGTCAGTGTTTTCAGTAATTCATTAGATGCTTCATAGACTAGACTAACAATTAGACAAAGTCTCATACTTTTCATATTAAGCTATGTTGGCTACAAATATGTTTCATAATTGTATTAGTATTGCCACACTTTGACTTATATCTATTAGATTTTCAGTATATCAGCATGTGGTAGTTTATCTTCCGTATTTAGTATGTTATGATACCACATGTTGATTCAGCAAGCCAGTTGGTTCGCTCGTTCACATGTAGTCAGGCACCGAGTGCCGTGTTACATCCAGAACCAGGTTCGGGGCATGACAGTAAGATGTCGTGACAATACCTAGATTCTATGACTAGGTAAGCCTAAAAATTGCAGAATAGTTGAAATAATAATAGAAATAACGAATGTACTTCAACAAATAAATATTACCGAAAATTGTCAATCAACATGTACAAGTAAAACCAACAAATCTGAGTATAAACAACTCCCAAAGCCCTGTAGTCATAAGCCACAAGCTCTAAGGAATGTACTAACTATCTCTATACATCAGCATCTAAGAGGAATAAGAAAAGACAACATAGTAAAGGTAGAAGGGGACTTCAAGTCTGTGGACAATGGCAGATATACCTTGAAGTTTCCACGTACTCAGTGCTCATTGATATCAGGGCTAGTAAAAGGTACCTGGGTCTGCATAAAAAGATGTGCAGAAAAGTAGTATAAGTACACCATAACATTACCCAGTAAGTTCCAAGCCTAACCTCGATAGAATAGGGATGATGTCTGATTAGGGCCCTACTGGAATATAAAGGAAACAAGGAAAAAACATATAATAATATAGGGGTAAACAATAAGGACGCTCCAAAGGTAGAACTTTGTAGTCCCAAAAGTAAAACTTAATAGGGGAGCAAGTGTGGTACTCCCTCGTACTCCCAAAGTAAATATGCAACAGGGGAGATCTCGAGGTACTGCCTTGTAGTCCCAAAGTTAACATGCAACAGGGGAGCTCCCTAGAAACATCATTTTACTCCAAAAACTAAATACACAGCTCATAACTAATGGAACAACGAATTCATAAAAAGGAATCCTACAGTTAATGACTAAAAAAAAAATCAAGCAAAAATAGGAATTCAGCTAAGCATGTTGTGGAGGTTTCATTTAAGAATTAAAACAAGTAGATATGCGATATTAGGCTAAACATCATAATTAAACATGCGGGGAAAAGTCATTTATAAATAAATAGGTTATTGCTTGGCAAAGACCGGATTTTAAACATGTAGCCCGTGTACGCACTCGTCACATCGCATACATGGCAATCACTTGTCACAAATCTGTTATAACAATACCAAATCCTAACGGATCTCACCCATACAAGTTTAGGCAAGTCATGTACCTCGAGTCAATCTCAATCGATTATTAAGAAAGCCTTTCCCTTGTCTTTTTGACTCCGAATGGCGAAATATAACCAAAAGCAATTTCATACTATAAATATAACTATAAGAATCTAATCTAAGTAATGAAGTCACCATTTTAACATGAAATTAAAAAATTGCTCCAAAAATTCGACCCCAGCCCACATCTCAGAATCGAGTAAATGTCACAAAATCCAAACACTTATCCAACTACGAGTTTTTCCATGCAAAAAATACGCAAATCCGATACCAAAACCTCGATCAAAGACTCAAAATTCAGTCTAACAACCTCAAACTATTTTCCCCAAATTTACAACCCAAATCCTCAAATAAATGATCAAAATAGTGATAGATTAGTGGAATATAATAAAAAATGAGTCATGAATTGTTTAACATGAAAATGACAACAACAATTAAACTTATAGATGGGATTCTAAAAATACGTGATCTATTCCCGAGCTTGTTTGTAAGGGTGGTTAAGGCTAAAACGTGAAGTAAACTAATAAAGATGAAGTTAACTAAAGAAATAATCGAACCAGCAAGCGGATGTTTTCGAGGCGCAAAGCCAGCTAGTAGACACCTCGAAATCGAGCCTCGAGCCTATCTCGGGCTTGTTGAGGGTAGTTAGGAAGGGGATAACAAGTAAAAATATAGTTGAGTAAGGCTATATACTATCAGTGTTGAGCCAAATGATGAAGAACAAACTATGAGATAATAAAGTTCAAAGGCGACCTCGAGTTCGATAAAGAGAGATAACTTAGAAGAAAGATGGGGTGAGAGAGAGGTATTATTGCATTTCTGGAGAAATGGAGCAACATCAGCCCCTTACAAGGTAAGTTGAGCCCCCCTTATATAGGCAAAGGGACTCGATATAGTACATGTGTATTAATTTCATGAGTATAAAGATGGGATGGCTTGGTGTAAGGCCTCAAAGTAGTCTCTAGATAGGTCGGGCCTATTAGGTTTGGCCATATCCCTAGGAGACTTCCTTTTTTATCCAGACCTCGAACTTTGCTTCCTTCGAGTCAGACTTCGATGAACCCTGAGGCTAAGAACTCCGTCGCGGCCTTCCACCCTTGGGGTCTCAAGGAAGGCTTCTGAAATGTTTTAATAGCAAAAAATCAAATCTTCAAATTTTTCCGCATACAGATAGTTTCCACATTTCCCATGATGACGTGATGGGAAACGATTCTGAAACTCGACTCTGCGAGCTCCTTTTTGCCACGCTATACTGGTGATTCAGATCATGGCGCAATCTTCTGTGATATATGGCGTGTCTCATAGATCTCGGTTCGATGCCCTATCATTTTCACTCCTCGAGGCAAAAGTACTGTCGTCGGTTCATTTTTCAAGGAAATAGTAATTGCAACCGCCGGTCAATCTTCTAGAACATCGATGATCGTGTCATTTTCCCCCTATATATGAGGGTGTTTTGTGGCATTGCTTCCCCCATCTCAATACTTCCATTAGCATGATTTTCTTCTTCCTTCCCACCATCTTTTGTTTTACCTTTGATTACCACAATGGAAGCTTTATATCTGAAGGTTGTCTGGAGAAGTTCTTCTAGTCTGCATCGAGGCTTTCTACCGGGGTCTCCCTTCATTGAACATAAACATGATATTCAGATATTTTTTTGGCCATCGGATTGTAGGCCGCTACTGCTATCGTTGGCCCGAGATGATGTCAGATGGAGAGCTTGTTTCACCTTTGCGTAGAAGACCATTCGGATTATGCACCACTGCTCACTCTTCTACCCAGGCCTGGTGTGGCACTTAATCCCTAGGGCTTTTTCTTTCCTAAGGGATGAAGCGGCGGTACCGTTGAGGCGGGGTCCCGCTAAATCTTTAAGCTTTGGCTTCGGCGGGCCATGTCTCTTTTCTCTGCTTCCTCTATGCCCCATTATTTTCCTCTCGTTCACCTTCCTCGGTGGAGATCCCTCAAGGTATTGAGCTGGAAACCTGTGGGAGGTGTAGGTTTAAGGAGTCACCATCGAGGATACGTGCTCCAAAGAGCACCCGAGGATGCTGATTCCGCAGATGGACTCTCGAGGGCGGATCGGGCGCTCGGGTCTCATCATATATACATCCTCCCGTTCTTCTAATTTAGTTGTTGATTCTTGTAGGCCTTTTTACTTTGTATTTAATCACCCTTTGGGGACTTTTTAATCGAACGCCGTGACCCCTCGGGGGCTATTATACTCTAATTTTTATGAATAAGAAATGAACTTTGCTGATATCTGTATTCGAATTTACTCTATTTTTGTATGCCTTAACGCCCTTCGAGGCTCTTCAAATGTATCTTTCTGTGTCGCTGATCGCTGATATTTAGCTTGGACATAAGTGTTTGCCTTAATTTCTTGCAGATTGACATGGGTTCTTTTCGGTCTCACTGTCGTCTCTAGGGACAAATCCGGTTTAGTCTGATAGATTGGTGCTATAAGAATATCCCGAATTATTTGAAGATCGTGCGTTGAGTTCCGAGGTATCCGGGGGCACTGCCCTGGACGTAGGTCATCTTTCGGTACCTCGGAGCCCTTATTGATCTGGATGTATCTGGTCCCTTCAGGTTGTGTGAGATAGACATTTACTTCTCTTTTGGAGTTTATTTTTTTCTTACGCCCTTCAGGTTTTTTGAATGACTTCTTTTGTTTATGGGCCATCGTACTCTGCCATGATTGCTTCTCATGGTCTTCAGCTGATTGGCAAGGCTCTTCCCCAATCTTTTTTTTGTCAGACTTGTGACCGATAGAGGACCGATTGGATAAGCTCGAGCTTTCAGGACTTGCTGGTTTGTTTGGAGATCATACGTCGAATTTCGAGGCCTTCGATAATGCTACCTTTGATGAAGGTCATCTTCGGGTGCCCCGGTGGGCCCTGTTGATTTTGATGTAGATAACTCTTTCAGAGAGTATAAGGTTGGCTTCCGTTTGAGGAATTTGCCTATGTTTGGGCACATCTTTGGGCTCTAATGGAGCTTTTAGCTATCGGGGATTCTTGGGTGTACTCATATGGGGATGGTATCACGAGCCCAGGCAATAGACTTGCGTTTGGTTTCGGCGCTTTGGAGCTCAAGGCAACCCTGTTTCTTGGGACCGGGGGCTCCGAATGTAAAATGCTTGCTTGAGCATAGAGATAGTATGTGTGGTCCCCTGATTCTTGTGATCTATTAGAGGATCTTCCCTAGGTCGAATATTAATCCGTCGATCTATATCGAGGCTGTGGACCTCCCGGGAGTTGCCTCAGGCAGGTGAATCGTCGCTGATTTTCGTATATATGTGGAACGGCCTTGGATTTTCCACAAGACTCTGCTATTTTTAGATAGTCACTTTTCCATTTGAGTAAAGGGGACTGCATATTTCTAGGCGCGAAAGTATTGGTGTGTACCTTTGCTTTGGAGGCGGTATCTTTCCTAAGAGGAGAACATCTGGAGATGGCAAGGAGACACTGTGGGTGGAGCGAAAGGGTAGTCCTGCAGGCGCTTTCCCCCGACGAGTGTATTGCAGATTAATTTGATGGATTCCTGAATGTATATTTATATCCTTTGGCCTTAGGCCCTACTGATAACATCATGCTTTAGTTTTTTCTGAAGTATCGGGTTACCCTGGTGCAGATCTATCCGTCGTTTTAGCGGACAGTGTTGATGATGAGGTTCGTCGTTGAGAAGGCCGAGCTCGAATTCACGCTCGATCACCTTGTCAGGAAATATCAGCCCTTCCATCATCGGGGTCTGCTAACATTGAGGGGTCATTCGCCCACGCCCTTCGTTGTCGATAGTGAGGAGGGCGGAGATCAAGAGTGGACCAGTGGGTTCATCTAAGTCAGTACAACTGATATTATTCCTGTGGAGTTTCTGCCAATCCCCGAAAGGAGGAATCACACACGTAAGTGAGCCACTTTGTCGCTCTTTTATATTTGTGTTCATGGAGAAAATTGGCCAAATAACAATGTTATTTCCCTTGTTTTACAAATTCGTGGATGCCGGTCCAAGTCCATAATTTGCCCGGCTGGGGTCAGAGGTTGGTGACCCATTCGTCTTGCGACGAATGCAGGTGGCGAGCTATGTCTCGCATCAGTTGGGTAGTAGACCATCAAAGTATGTGCATATGTTGCTTTTCTCGTGCTGGCATGTACCTGATCTAAAATTTTCCTATCTTATTTGTGTTGGGTTCGTTGTTTGCAGATATCGGGCGGTTCCGTTGAACGAGACAGCACTTTTCTGGGGAGGAAATGGAGTTGTCAGTGTCAAGACTGAGAGATGGCAGTAATAAGAGGGACTTGAGCCCCTAATGTGAAGGAGCCTTTAGCGGTGCTGGACAGGCTCGTATTTCTGAGGACGGGGCATCGCCGGAGTCGGCTATTCTCAGAGCGCCTATGTCTCGGCAAATGGCTTCCTTGAGCTAGCACGTTGTGCCCATGGCCGGTTCTTCTGGGGTCGAAGGGGCAAGATCAGCAGAAGCATGTTCTGATCTAGAGGAAATCTGCCATTTTCACTTTGTGGTGAATTTGTGCAAAGTTTTCTCGCATCCCGCATCTTCCTCCTCTTATTAAATCTTTCCTATGCAGGCCTGCGATAGGCTTAAGTCCGATTTGTTTCGTCAAAAGGCCAAGTTTTAGACGATTCTGGATGAGGGAGAATCCCTTAGGCTTATTTGCAAGGAGAAGGAAGTTGAGCTGCAGCATTGGCGATATGGGGCGTATCGGAGCTCAAACTATGAGAGCTATTTGATGGAGCAGGTAACTTCCTGTCGTGCATTTTTTGCTTCTTTCTAATTTTTAAGGCTAATTTCTTCCTCCCATATCAGGTGCAGAAAAAGGCAAAGGCCATGGAGTACCTTAAAGGCGATATGAATCGTGTCAGGGCCGCTTGCAAGGATCTAAGAGCTCAAGTGTAGGCTCAAGCTTTTAAGGAGATGAGTGCCTCGGCTAGGATCCCTACTTCAACGTCCAAATTAACTTGACCCATGGTAATGCCAAAGTTCAGTCGGATATGATCGAGAGACTCAAGTCCGACCCCTCGAAGATCAGGGTGGAGATAATTGGTGCCTGGGCGAAAGCGACGTTAACCCGAACCAGGGCTGATCGTGAAATGCCGATTTGCATAAAAGAAGCTGTTGAGGCTCAATCTGAGTTGAGTCAAGCCCTTTATCGTGAGAAGTGGATCGAGGAATATGTTCACTACCGATCACAGAGGGAGGTATTCGAGGAGGTTGGAGCCAGAGTTTTCATTCTCTCGGAGGAATTGGCTCAAGCAAGGGCGGACGAGGGTGATGCTCGGTCATTCCTTGTGGATGTTGCAAAGGGCGAACTTTACGGGTTGTAGCCCTTTGGCACAAAATATAGATTCTACCATTTTGTAACCTGGTTTCCGGCACGCAAAGGGCGTGCCTCTAAGTTGAGAATGCTTTTTTCGTATGTAATATAAGATGAATTTTAAAGCATTATTCCCTATGTACCTTTTTCTGTCATTGCTCTCGTTTGTGTACACCGATTTTGGAACTAGTCCCCGAGTGGCGTTACGGCTCAAGCTTCAATTAGCCTTACAGCTCTTTCCCACCTGTATCGGCGGAGGGTGATGTCCCTTTGTGCTTTAGGCCGAAGCGATATTACGGGCGCACGACCTGGAGATTTGTGTCGACCGTCGATAGCATCGTTTGGACCGTGCATTGAGGTGTTTTGTGGTTGAATTGCCCTCGGATCCAGTCTCTGAGTCGGGATCTGACTCGAGCTTAACATAACCTTGAGCCCATTTGGGCAGGCGATAATGATTCCCACTTTATGCCCTTGGGTATTTGGCGATTTTCTGGGTCCAGTCTCCGAGTTGCGTTGCGATTCGAGCTGTAATTGACCATTTAATATTTCCGGAGATTCCGATCGAAAATAGTGGCATCGATGTCACAGTCTTGGGAGTATTATGTGTTTGGGTCGAGTGTCCAAGTCGTGGTGCGACTCAAGCTGTAATCAACCCTCAAATCTTATTTGAGCTCTCGGCCAGCAATGATGGCCTTTCTGTTGTTTGGTCATTGAAACCTTTTAGTATGAGGACCGGAGGCTTTGCTTGGAAGAGTACAAAGATGGAATGGCTTGATGTAAGGCCTCATAGTAGGCTCTAGATAGGTCGGGCCTGTCAGGTGTAGCCATGTGCCTAGGGGACTTCCTTTTTTATCCCGACCTCGGAATTTGCTTCCTTCAAGTCGGACTTCGATGAAACCCCACACTCGGGGCCTTAGAGAAGGCTTCCAAAATGTCTTGGTAGCAAAAAATAAAGTTTTCTGATTTGGCCGCATACAAGAATCATTACACAAATGTATCCTCTAAATATCCGTCAAATTCTCACCCAAAAACTAAGCTCTGAAGGTCCCAAAATGAAAATGAGATCAAAACCTCGTTCTTCCTATTTTTCTGCCCAAGCAAATCGTATCTGCGGCCAAAGATTCACTTTTGCGATGTTGTACCCGCGAAACAATTATCGCAGGTGCGGGAAATACTTAGTCCAATATTTTTTCTTCTGCATACAAGGTTCCATATTTGCAAGATCTTTTCTATAGAACGAAGATCCTATATGCAACCAAATGTGCTTCTGCGCCCCTGCTATCGCAGAAGAGACAATGCTTCAGTGGATAATGTTTCGCTTCAGCTACCACTACTAGGCAAGGCCATCTCTAAATCTATGAAACATATCTTGTTTATGCGAGTCCGCACTTACAGCCAATTCCGTCATAGGTGCAACGACACCAGAAACAACCCGGCAACAGAAATCCTCAAAGTCCAAAATTCATCCAAAAAAGATCTATTAATCATACCTGATGCCCTCCGGATCTCAACCGAAAAGACCAAAAAGTCCTAAAATGCCATAAACTTAGTTAATCCGTCAATAAAATCAAAGAACATCTAAAAAATGAACCAGACCCCAATTCAAGCTTAATGAACTAAGGAAATTACAACTTCTAAACTGATGTCGAAACATGTCAATGCACGTTTGATTGACATCCAAGTTTGCACCCAAGTCAAAAATGAAACCACGGACCTACTTCAAATTTCAGAACTCCAATACATCCCTAATATCAAAATGTCCGATGTCGGTCAAGTTGTCCAAAACTCTAACTTTTGCCATTTCAAGACTAATTCAACTACGGACCTCCAAATCACAGTCTGAACACGATCCTATGTCCGAAATCACCCAACGGAGCCAACAAAACTGTCAAAACTTTGTTTCGGAATTTATTACCCATAAGTCAATATCTGGTCAGCCATTTTAACTTAATCTCCCAACCTTGAGACTAAGTGTCTCAATTCTTTATGAAAGCCCTCTAAACCTGAAAAAACCCGACAAATAACATAAGCATAAAAAGAATCATTTGGAATTGTTTCCTTAGGCATTAATTGATAAATTTTAGTTTATTTTGACTAGTTTTGGATTGTTTGGAGGTTGATATGCACAACATGGAATTTTGAGAATATTGGTTGGCTTGCTCGAAATTGAACTCGGCTTATTTTAGGTAAGAATCTGTCATGACCCAAAATCAAAATCGTTGTGATGGTACCTAACCCATTCCGCTAGGTAATCTAATTAATAATAAATAATACAACAATAACACTTAAATGAGTCAAAGATAGGATAATTGAATTTTATACAACCATATAAGGACTGGTAGTACAATTCATGATCCATTAAAACTTAGATTATACAAAATTGAAATGAAATAAATACAACATATGTTTGAATTCTATATGAACATAATTCAAATCTAAAGCTATGAAGGAGAAGTGATATCCTTAACGGGGATGCAAATACATCTACAATGCCAGCCCTCAACATACACAACAACATCAACACCAAGATTTGCACGCAAGGTGCATAAGTGTATTATGAGTAAAACCGGCCCCATGTACTCAATAAGTATCCTAACTAACCTCGGCAAGATAAAAATAGTAAAAACTATAGATTATACTCACTAAACACCTATGCAGTTACTAATTTCAACAAGTATAGGAAATATATATAATCAAATCAGGAAAAAATAGGTAAAATAATTTTGATGCTCACAATTCTTGGTTTTTGAATTATTTACTAACAATCCAGTATATAAGGAAAATATGCTAGTATATCAGGTAAATAGTTAAGAAAATTACAAGTAAAGATTACATGAAATAATCAAATATCAATTCGTAGCAGCACGAAAGTAGATCCAATAATAGTAACTAGCTTTCCTAGAGCTCACATCAACCACAAACCTATCGGTTTCTCATAATTCACGTGTAAACCATCAAAAGAGAAACATGAAAGGATGACCCGAGGGAGATGTATTTGTATCCACACGCTGCATGGACAACTCACGTGCCGCACACACAGCTCACATGCCGCATTGACAACTCACGTGCCGCGCGAAAAAGTCGCATGCTAAAAATATCAACTACACAGACAACTCGCATGTTGTACTGATAATTCACCTGTTATAATATCAACCGCATGGATAGCACATGTGTTGTATGAACAACTTTGATGACCCGGCTAGTTTTCTTAATAATATATGCCCCGGTCCCCTATTAACTGCTTTCCCCAAGTTTATTTTTGCTAAATTGAATTGCCGGGATGTTCGGTTTTGAGTTTCAAAGAGTTTTGGGACACCTAGTCCCTAAATGAGGTCTTAAGTGTTGGAAAGTTGCACGTAGTCGGAATAGTATGAAGATGGCCTCGGAATGGAAATCCCATTGATTTTTTAACTCCGTTTGGTGATTTCAAGGTTGGGAGCGTATTTGGAATGTGTTTTGGAGGTCCGTAGCTAATTTAGGCTTGAAATGCTAAAGTTTGAATTTTTTAAGTTTCCGGTCCGATAGTGAGATTTTGATCTGAGGGTCAGAATGGAATTCTGGAAGTTGCAGTAGCTCTGTCATGTCTTTTGGGATGTGTGTGTAAAATTTTAGGTCATTCAGACGTTGTTTGGTTAGGTTTTTGAACGAAAGCGTGTTTTGAGAGAATTTGATGTTCTTAGGCTTAAATCCTTGATTAATTCGAGTTTTCGACGTTGTTTTTTGTGGTTTAAGGATTGGTACAAGTTGGAATGATTTTATGCGATATGTCCGCAGGTTTGGTTGAGGTGCCGAGGGCCTCGGGTGTGTTTCGGATGCTCAACAGGGCATTTCGGAGTTCTGAAAAATTGCAGAAAATCCTCAGTTGTTGCAGACCCCTGTTCGTCTTCGCGATCACGTCCTCCTCCATACGTTCGCGTACTGTTATTTTAGAGGAGGTCCAGTTTTCTCATCGTGTTCGCATCGAGTCCTCTCGTGTTCGCGAAGCTTCGCCTTTTCCTCCGTCGCGTTCGCAACCAAGCCATCGTATTCGTGTAAGACCCCGTAAAATCTTTTGCTCAAAACCTAGTAGCTCGTAGTGCCAAGGTCCGAATATGTGTTAGGAATGTGTAGAATTCTTTGCGGCGAACAAGCTCACCGCGGTTCAGATCATTTTTTTAACTGATTTTGCACTTAAAAATCAAAAGAATCGATTTTCCAAAAAGCTGTCATTCTGCGGTCCAGAATGCGGCCGCAGATCAGCTATGCGGACTGCATTTCTGTCGCAGAGTGAAGCGGAAGAATTGTCAAAATTGATGTTGAAAATGCGGTCCATTATGCGATCGCATAATCAATATGCGGACCGCATAATCGTCGCACAAATTCCTCAAAGATTTGTGGAGGTCAATTCTGTGGTGCAAAATGCGACCGCATAACAGGAATGCATACCGTATTCCTATTGCAGACCCGGGCAGACCTTCAGAGTTTTAGGGGCATTTCTGCAGTCCAATATAGGGACCGTATTTCAATTCTGCGATCGCAGAATGTGACCGTAGATTTGCTTGGGCTTCTATTTTTCTAAATTTTAAAACCCGACCCCTTTTCAATAAAACACCTCAACCCCCTCATTTTAACAATCTTGCTGAACAAATTAAGAGAGATGAAGAGAGGGTCATGAGAGAGAAATTCATCTTCTCCAAAATTTGGTTCTTCAAAACCACTCGGGCCAGAAAATTTTAAGCTTATCTTCGTACCACCTTTCCTTACAGGTAAAATCCCTAACTTCTCCTATTGAATTTCTGGTTTAAAGTAAGAGGGGGAGTCTCATGCATTAGTCCTTAAAATAACGGTTGAAATCATGCATGCATGTCTATTAAAAACCTAAAACCTAGTAGGACTAATTGGGTAGGAGTAAAGAAGTATTCAAAAGAATCAAAAGAATCGATTTTCCAGAAAGTTGTCATTCTGCGGTCCAGAATGCGGCCGCAAATCAGCTATGCGGACCGCATTTCTGCCGTAGAGTGAAGCGGAAGAATTGTCAAAATTGATGTTGAAAATGCGGTCCATTATGCGATCGCATAATCAATATGCAGACCGCATAATCCTCGCACAAATTCCTCAAGGATTTGTGGAGGCCAATTCTGCGGTGCAAAATGCGACCGCATAACAGGAATGCAGATCGTATTCCTGTTGTAGACCCAAGCAGACCTTCAAAGTTTTAGGGGTATTTCTGCGATCCAATATACGGACCGCATTTCGATTCTGCGATCGCAGAATGCGACCATAGATTTGCTTGGGCTTCTATTTTTCTAAATTTTAAAACCCGACCCCTTTTCAATAAAACACCCCAACCCCCTCATTTTAACAATATTGTTGAACAAATTAAGAGAGAGGAAGAGAGGGTCTTGAGAGAGAAATTCATCTTCTCCAAAATTTGGTTCTTCAAAACTATCCGCGCCAGGAAATTTCAAGCTTATCTTCATACCGCCTTTCCTTACAGGTAAAATCCCTAACTTCTCCCATTGAATTTCTGGTTTAAACTAAGAGGGGGAGTCTCATGCATTAGTCCTTACAATAATGGTTGAAATCATGCATGCATGTCTATTAAAAACCTAAAATCTAGTAGGAGTAATTGGGTAGGAGTAAAGAAGTATTCAAAGAGGGGTTGATAACCAAAATGAGTTTGAGTAGAAATTATGAACATCAATTCTAAGTTATGTGTATTAATTTTTGCACTATATTGACATTGCTAGATTTTTGGTGAATTGGAAGTAGTAATAAGAAAGGAATTCAGCTTCAGGTAAGTATGTCTAACCTTAAACTTTGTAAAATCGCCTTGTTTGGTGTCCGAATACCTGGTATGTGATATCTCCATGAATTAGTTGTGAATTTAATCTCTTGTGAACAAGATGGGTTTTCTTGTTTGAACTATTTGTGAATTCATGTAAATATTGTGCCTTATGCGTTTGTTGGTCAAGACATGCGATGTGATTGTGCAAGTAAATGGCGATAAACTAAGCTGATATTGTGAATGTGTTATGTGGCAAGGACTGTTGAATAAATGACAGAGATAAATCGTAATTGGTGAAATTGAAATAACTGTGATAACATTCCTTGTGGTTAGTCGTGGAAAACTATTGTTGTGATAAAAATGGTATAACGAGTTGTTGAAAAAGATGGAAATGGTATGGATAGTCACATCACCCTTTCGTGAGTTGTGTTGCTGTTGTTATTGGGATTTGTGGTTGTTGTTCTTAAAACTTGTTGTGGTTATCCTTGTAAATTATTATTGTTGTGGTATTATTTGTGAATTATGATTGCTCCGTGGGATCGGGTTGCGTGCCGCAACACGAAGTAATAAGGTGTGGGTTGTGGTGATAAGGCTGGTCAAGGTAATAAGGGTGGCCGAGGTAATAAGCGTGGAAAGTGATCGATATCACTATTGAAATGAAATGTGAGAACGTTGTGAAACTGAAAATGTGGAAATCATGATGGGGAAGGGAGAGTTTGTTAACTTGTTTGCCTTGATTATTTTCCATTGTGTGTACTCAATTGTTGTTTCCTTCCATTCTTTATTACTTGTGTATGGCTTGAGGTTACTCAGGGTAAGGTTTGTTATACATACCAGTACAATTCAAATGTACTGGCGTCCCTTTTGTCTGGGGCGCTACATTCGTGTTATGATTGTAGGTGGACCCGCAGCAGGTACTCCCGTCCACCGATCGTAGCTCCCCTTCGCCTTCCATCAGCATTTTGGTGAGCCCCACTCCTCTCGGGGCCCTACGTGGCTTAGGCGCTTGTGTCCGGAGTTTTATTTTGATTTTGTGTAAGGTATAGCCAGAGCCTTGTTACCGACAAATACTGTATTATCCTGTTGTACTTTTAGAGGCTCCGTAGATAGTAAGTGTGGGTTGCGAACTTATGTAAATATGTATTTTTTATATTGGGCGATGAAAGTTGTAAACCTCATTAAGTGACTATGTGTGTATTGTAAAAATGGTGTTTTAATTATAAGTGAGTATTTCCCTTGATTAAGGGATAATGAAAAAAATACGGTGTACGCGTGGGATAGGAAAGGCACGCAGGTCCGCTCGGCTAAGGCTACCCGGTCGGGTAACGGTCATGTCCCTTGAATTTGGGGCATGACAGTTCGTGTAGTTCTATTAGGCTCTGAGGGCTGAGCCTATTTTTATTCATTGCGTTCGCATTCCCCGTCTCGCATTCGTGTAGCTTTGCCAGCCTAGGTCTTCGCATTCGCCTACTGTTCCTCGCGTTCGCGAAGAGCATTTTTGGCAGCCTTCATTTTTCATTCTTCAAGAATGCATGATTTCCTCCACGTTAGCGATTCATTAAATAATTGGGCAGATATAAACATTTCAAAATGAGGGTTTTGTCATTTTTTAAAGCTTGGGAGCTCGGATTTAAGTGAGATTTCGAGGGATTTTTAGGGATAACGATTGGGTAATGATTCTAAAATCCTTTTTGCTTATAACCCACTAATCTAATCACGAATTCCTCTTCTAGTTTCGGATTTTTTTAATGGAAAAATGGGTAAAACTTCATAGACCGAATTATTGGGTTTTGAGTGGGTGGCTGACCTCCGATTTGAGAGATTTTTATATGGTTAGACTCGTGAGAGTATGAGGGTTCTGAAAATGTTAACATCATCTGATTCCGAGACATTGTCATGAGGGGCGTTTTGGTTATTTTTCCTAATTTTGCGTATTAACTTTGAATTAAATAGTAGAATCTGTTGCTTGAGATGTTATTTATGATATGTAGTTGAATTGAAGAGATTTGGGACATTTGGAGTCAAATACTCATGGCAAACTTCTGGTTTCGAGTTGATTTTGGAGCCGGTTCGAGGTAAGTGGCTTGTCTAACCTTATGTGGGGGACCTTTCCCATTAGAATATGATACTTTGTAATTGAATGCCTTGTACGTGAGGTGACGAGCGCGTACTTGAGCTAATTGTTGAAAATTCGATTTTACTTGAAGCATTTAAATTGAGTTTCTTGCTTACCTGCTTTATTGTAATTGCAAATTTAGCATGTGTTAGTTTAGAGAAACATGGTTAGTTGACTTACTTGCCATTTTCTTAAACTGCCTAGTTGTTTTCTGTGAAGCATGTTAGGCTAGAATGTTAATATTACTTGTTAGTAATTTAGCATTCATTCTGATATGTTTTAGTTGTTATTGTGTGTTTTAAATTTCGGACTACGGGACGGCATCTCGACAAATCCCCATGCATGTGTTATGTTCTTGACTGAGAGTGCGGGATACCACAAGATCCCTGGCACATGTATATATATATTGAGGGTACCTAGAGATCCTCGGGATGCCAAAAGATCCCCAACTTACCTGTTGAGGATATCAAGAGATCCTCGATTATTCATTCCTATTGTGAGAAGCATTTACTTGTATTGTCTTGTTTCTTCTTTCTATATTGTATTCCTTATTTATCCTGTTTAGATTCTTGCTGTAGGCTATATTTATGTTGTTTCTTTATCCTATCATTTATTATGTTTTATCTCAGTAAGGCCCTGACCTTCCTCATCATTACCCAACCGAGGTTAGGCTTGGCACTTACTGAGTACCGTTGTGGTTTACTCATGCCCTTTCTGCGCATGTTTTTCATGTGCAGATTCAGGTACCTCTACCCAGACGTATTACCCCAGAGGCAGAGAGATCTAGCAGAGACTTCGAGGTATATCTGTCGCATTCGCAGACCAAAGAGTCTCTATCTCATTCTATATTTTAGTAGTTAGACTTCCTTCTTACTATTGTTCTAGACATTCTGGAGATTAGAGCAGTGTATTACATTTTGTTATCTTGTGTTCTCGTGAGTTTCTGGATTTTGAGATTATATTTTAGACTTCTGCGTTATTTGTATATATGCCAAACGGCATCTGTATACAGTTTTCTTCTAGCTGTTCTGTTTTAAATTATCATTTTCTACAAGTTATATTATTTCTGCATTGTTAGGCTTACCTAGTCGTAGGAACTAGGTGCCGTGACGACATGTTCACGGAGGGTGAACTGGGGTCGTGACAAGTTTGTATCAGAGCTCTAGGTTCATAGGAGTTACAAGACACATGCCAGCTTATTAGAGTCTCGTTTTTGTACTTATCTACAAGAGGCTATGTAACTATTAGGAAAATTCCACTTTATTTGAATTCCTTGTCGTGCGAGATTTTGATATCACACCTAAACTTCTGTCTTTCTATTCTCTCACAGATGGTAAGGACACATGCTACTCATGATGATCAGGTACCCGTGCCCCTACTGCCACCCTCAGAGGCCGGGGTCGGGGTAGAGGTCGAGGACGCGCACGTGGTACTGCCAGAGAACCTGCGCGAGCTTTCGTCGAGGTACCACCAGTAGGTCCAGTCGGAGTCCAGGCGCCTGGCACGCCTACTACTACTACAACTACTCGAGCTCTTCAGTAGATTCTGGCACCGTTCATGAGCATGTACACTACTTTGGCTCAAACAAGGTTGCTTTCCCTCGCTGCAGCCACATCCCAGGGGGGAGGAGCACAGACTTCTGCCGCCTGCACTCCTGAGCAGTGAGTGCATGTTGATTAGGTTCCCGAGATAATCCCCGCACCACCTGTAGTGCCCCTTCAGCCCGAGGACAGGTCAACGGCTTCCGAGGATGAGAAATTGAGGCTTGAGAGGTTCAAGAAGTACAAGCCTCCTGTATTCAGTGGTCTAGCATCGAAGGATACTTTGGGATTTCTAGAAGAGTGTTACCGCATTCTCTGTGCCATGGGTATTTTAGGATCCAGCAGGGTTTCTTTCACTACCTTCAGCTTTGAGGAGCCGCCTATGATTAGTGGTGCACCTACGAGTTAGACAATCCAGATACGGCTGCTTCATTGATTTGGGCTCAGTTTTCGGATTTGTTCCTGCGAGAGTATGTTCCTCAGACCGTCAGGGATGCATGGCGGGCAGAGTTTGAGCATTTGCGCCGGGGTACTATAATGGTTTCAAAGTATGTTATCCATTACACCAGTTTGGCTAGGCATGCGCCAGCCTTGGTTGCTACTATTAGCGAGAGGGTTCGCCGATTTATTGAGGGCCTTATTCCTCCCATCAGTTCTAGCATGGCTCGTGAGTTGCAGATGGATATTTCCTATCAGCAGGTGGTGAGCCTAAAATCCGGTATTAAAATAAATCACATATTTTTAGAGCCACAAAATCTAATATAATTGTAATTACTATTTTCAAGGTAAACAACTACCAATAACTTTAAGCCATAAGACCTCCATGAGGCAACTTCGAGCTTGTTAGACCTCCATGAGGCAATATCAAAATTATAAGCCCCCAACAAGGCATTGTCGAATATGTAAGACATCAAACAGGCAACGTCAAACTTATAAGCCCTCAATGAGGCAACCGACATCGAACCTGTAAGACCTCAAGTAAGGCATGTCCCAATTAGTAATACCCTTAAAAAGGGCATAACCCCAATATTAAGGCCAAGGCTATATATTCAAACTTCTAAGACCTCTAAAAGAGCATACCGTCGATATAGAGGTTGTCCAACTTGGGGACTAAAATTTTGTGGCCGACCACAATGACTAAGGTCATAAGGCTCTAGCAAAATTAGCGTGACTCGGAGACGTCTGACCATCACCATAAAATCATAGGCCTTCAACTAATTCTAAAATACTTTGGAAAGAACTGGTTAATCAAGCTACCCTCGATATAAGCAAAAATATCTTCCATTATACCAATCTCCAAACAATAAAAAGGCTTCGAACAATTAGCCTCTGAGCAAACCTCCCGAGGTGCTCATCTGTCATCACTTATCAGCTCATAATCGATGTACTTATAAAGCCATCAAAGATTCGGGCAAATAGAAAACTTCAAATATCCTTAATAAGGGAAAACTTTAGCCATATTAGAGTTCGTACCAACCAATTGCATAAGAGCCTAAAAAGTCTCGGGGCGATCTAAAACAATCCTAAGGGCCAACGTGTAAGAGCCTAAGAAATACACTAAAGAGCCTCAAGGCCGATCTAAAACAATCCTTAGGGATAATTCGTAAGATCCTAATCACCAGACTAAAGAACCTCGAGGCCGATTTAAAAACATAAGGGTCGATGAACTTGACTCGAAACCCGACTCGAAGATTGATCCCTAAAAGGCTAACTATAAATTACTACCTATCAAGCATAGAACCCCAAGGGTTTCATTTTAAATTCCAACTAATCGGAACAATTATTCACAAACATCAAAATGTAAAGAAGACATAAGCAAATGGAGACTTATACAAAGGGAAAAAACCAAGGAGTTTTCTTTTTTATATATGAAACGATACGAAGTCATAATGACAACACTCTCACAGAGAACCCTATACAAAGATTCAGAAAGAAAAACCCTAGTCTATTCTCGGGGACTTAGACTTTTTTTCCTCGATGACTACAGTTCCACCGGACCCCTTGGGACTAGCCCCCTAATCGGCCTGTCCCTCTTTATCTTTGGCATTGGATGCAACAAACTTGGCATCATACTCATCCGCCTTGGCTTTCTCTATCTCCTCCAAGAGATCAAAACCCCTATCATGGATCTCCTTGAGGGTTTCCCTCTAGGATTTGCATCGGGCATACTAATTCCTTGTTCTCTCTTGATTAGAAGACACCCTTAGCTTCACAAGAGCTTTAACAACATATTTTAGATAGATGGCCACATTGTTATTAGCCTTTGACAGAGCCTCCTCGCCTACCGCCCGAGCGTCTACAACCTCAGCCTTCATCTTTAAAAGATCAGTTTCGAGCTTAGCAGTATTGCTCATCTGGACCGAGCTGCTTTCTCAGGCATTTTAGAGTTGTACCTCGACGGTAGAGGCCCTGTCCAAAGCATTCCTTTTTGACACAACATTAGCATCCATCTATGCCCTCAATTCGTTGCATTACAAGTTTTCCTGGCCGGCTTTTACCCCGAGGCGTTCTATCACCTCTGACTTTCTTTGCAACTGAGATATCAATGCATTAATCTCCGAAGACAAGAGAAGAATGTTGCATTCCCTCAAAATAAAGATTACATGTCTCTTGGGATGGCCTTCATAATTTTGGCTTTGATCCATCTCTTATCGAAGGTGTATCAAATCTCTTGTTTCTTCTCACAAAGAAGTCCAAGAGACTTCTCCCCGTCCAAGGTTCGCAACCCCGCCTCTCAGCGAAGCAATTCAGACTTGAGCTTGTCGAAGGCCTATGAAAAACAAACTTCAGTATAAAAGATAAAAATAGAAAGTTTAGAGAGCCACAAAGTTTACTAAAGTTCACCTCTGAAAAAAGGCGCTCAGCCTCCTGGAAGGTCGAGTGCGCATCCACTGGTCTGGTCCCTTCGACCCCAACTATATTACTCTAAATGGGAACGTGATAACTCGAAACTCTATCATATTTAAGCGGCCCTTGGCCTAAAACATCTCTCAAAGTACTTTCGAAGGGAGAATAAAATGGTGGGAAAGGACCTCCACTCCTTTCTCTTATAGGAACATCCCCTCCGAGGTTAGAGACCCCAGGTTTATCTGGTTCAGCTTCCTCAGAAGACTGCTCGATCTTGGACACCGACATTGTGCTATCCCTTTCGAATGTATCAATGCTTGTATATCGGCCGATGAATGCAAAACCTTCTTTAGTGGTCGCTTCGTCTTTATGCCTCTGGGAAGGCTCCGTTTTACTATGAGTATCCTCATCACTCGAGGATACCTTCCGTTTTTTATCATTCCTCAGCCCCAAAGTCGGTGATCTTTCCTCCTCTCCAAAAGGACATGGTCTCATCTCAAAATATTCTACAATGACTGCACCAAAGGAATTAATAAACACAAAGGTAAGTTCTACTTAGTAAAGTAATCATACGGCACTTACCACGGTGTTTTTCCTCCCATTTGCCCTTCAACAGGTCTCGCCACTTGCGTTCATTGTAGGTCAAGTAAGCTGCCAATTTCCGAGCCCAATCCACAAGATCGGGGACCTCACATGGCAACAACATGATCGCTGTGGAGGAAGAAACAAAACATTCTTACAGAGTCTAACTCCATTGAGAACAAAAAATTGTAAAGTATAACATATCACTTACGTGTAAAATTCCATTTCTCCGGGAACGGTAGGAACTCCGAAGGAATAATGTCAGTAATCCTCACTCAGAAAAATTGACTCATCCACCCATTGTCCCCATCTTCGTCATCGCTGGCGAGGAAAGGCCTAGTGGATCAATGCCACAAACCTTAGAAATGCAACGACCGATATAATCTCATGAGGTGACAAAAGGTGAACTCGAGCCCAGCCTTTTCAGAAAAGAATCTTACCATTAGTACGCAATCCTCCATTGAGAACAAAAAATTGTAAAGTATAAAATATCACTTACGTGTAAAATTCCATTTCTCGGGGAACGGTAGGAACTCCGAAGGAATAATATCAGTAATCCTCACTCAGAAAAATTGACTCATCCACCCATTGTCCCCATCTTCGTCATCACTGGCGAGGAAAGGCCTAGTGGATCAATGCCACAAACCTTAGAAATGCAACGACCGATATAGTCTCATGAGGTGACAAAAGAGCCCAGCCTTTTCAGAAAAGAATCTTACCATTAGTACGCAATCCTCCAGAATAATGGGTGGACCTCAGCAATTGTAACCCTATAATTTCGATAAAATTATAGCACGACTTTGTCGTGAGGGCC
The DNA here is from genome assembly GCA_026770625.1 of Nicotiana glauca. Taxonomy (NCBI): domain Eukaryota; kingdom Viridiplantae; phylum Streptophyta; class Magnoliopsida; order Solanales; family Solanaceae; genus Nicotiana; species Nicotiana glauca. The sequence goes on along the minus strand of MU780062.1, from coordinate 25,889 downwards.
CAACGTAAAGGGGTACGTATATACATTTAAAAAACCCTCTACGTGAGTCATAATACCTATATCCCGAGAAAGCACCTGCAGCATCACCTCTTCTCCCCATTCATAGTCTCTCCTCACAGTCTTGAGGTGCCTATTTTCTATCGATATAATGAAACTCGACACATGCTCTCAATGGACCGAATCATCAAGAGGTCTCTCTAATGTAAATTTTTTCCTCAAAGAAAAATAGCTCAAAGTGAAATCGTCGGACACCGGCGTTGTACCACCGACTGGGCGAGAAACTGAGGCAGAACTTTCTCCTTCCCAGTGAAGAGATTTGGGCATGACATCCATTACTCCTTCAAAAAAAGGAAATGAGAGTGAGAAATCAGGCGATAGCGTCAAATTGAGATAGCGGGAGAAGTGACGCAAGAAAGGCAACTCTAAAGAGAAAATTAGCTTTCCAAACAACAAAACCTCAATGAAGAAAAAGCAAATATATATAAGAAAGGCGGTGACTTTACATTTACCATAATAGCCAATCAGCTCAGATAGAGTCATTATGGCATATTGCAAAGTGTACCAGCATGGCCACCTTGGTCAGTTCGTAATCGCATAACAAGAATGATGTTGTCATGTAGTGTTCGAGGGGTTGAAGGATTAAATTGACCCCGGGAGGGTATACGGCTGAAATTTGAATGGGCTGATCTCGAGGGACTCGGTTACTTCAAGACTAGGCTTGAAGGAGCTAATTCAAAGGTAAACATTTGCATACACCTTAAAAGGAAAAGTTTTGAAGACATTCAACAAAAAAATTCTTTACATTCCAAAAAATATATATGCAAAGGTATGCTTAAAAAATCTTCCCGAGGAGCCCATATATAAAGAAAAAAGGAGGAAAAAAAAAGAAAGAAGAAAAAATAAAAATGGAAAGCAAGCCTATTCTTCGCTTTCACTACTGCTTGAGCCGCTTCTAGACCCTTCATCTGAAGTAGTTGGGATAGCTGATTCTTCCTCCAAGGCCTTGATTTCTTTCAATATCGTAAGTGAGATGGAAACCCCTAGCATGCACTTCCTCGAATTCGCGCCTCCGGGCTTCCAAACGAGCGTGAGCAACGACCCAGGCCAGTTTGAGCTCCGCCTTTTTAGTTGTCTTTCTGGCCCAATTATTTGCAAAAACAGGATCCATTCTGTACGAAGCCACAAATGTGTGGGCCTCGAACTTGGTTGCAGATAGTGCGACGACCTCCTCTTGAGCTCCTCGAAGAAGACTCTGAGTCGATCCCAGCTCTCTCCGCTCTCTCCGAAGGATCTCTTTCTTCGAGTCCACGATATTCTTACACCGCTTTAGCTCGAGGATCTTGGCATCCTTGGCCACAACTTCTCCCCATAGCTTCCCTACTAGGGTATCCTTTCGCTCAATCTTCAAATACCAAGTCAAGCTAAATAGTACCAAGCTATAAAAAAATAAGTTCATAAATGCCAGATTACCTACTCGATGAAATTGTCCTCTCCTTAAATGCTTTCTTTAAGCCTGTCCGAAGCTCCATCAACTCCTCCTCTTTTCGGGTGCATGAAGTCTTCAGCTCGTGTTACTATGATTTAAGTTTCTCAAGCTCCTCCTCACAGCAAGTCAACTCATCTTGTAGCTTGATGTCCGTACATTGTCACTGAGCACTAGAATTTTGATGGGATCAATAGTATGTACATTTCACCGAGCACTATGTTGTTATTTTCACCATGATGATATATTCGTTATCAACATGTAGGGGTCCTAATTGAGAGTTTGACATTTCAAGTTTTAATATGAAATTATAGACACTTCAAAGAACAAGCATAAACCAGTATGTGTTATGAATATTTGTATCAAATAACCACCATTATGCTTAGACCCATGGTAGGCTCCAAATTGTTTATGTAATGACCTGACCAACCATTTTGCTTTCTAGAACCCCATTTCCCAAAATAAGACTCCTACTATGTGCTTTTACTGTTTTAAAAACTGCCGGAATGGTTAGTTCCGAATGTTTAAGGGTTCGAGTTTAAATTAGAATACTTTGTTCCTTAAGGTTGGCCAAAAAGGCTAAGTTTGACTTTGATCAATGTTTTGAGTAAACGATATCGGAATCGGGATTTGATGGCTTTAATAGGTTCATATGATGATTTTGGACTAAAGTGTATGTGCGGATCGAGTTTTGGATAACTTGTAAGCGTTTTGGCACCTAATAGTGAAAGACAGAACTTTGAATGTTTTAAAGTTTTTTTTTTCAGAGTACAATTGCAATTTCGAGACTGCGAATAATTTCGTATGGCTATTTAAGAATTGCCCAAAAATTTGGTATCATTCCAAGTGGTCTATGTATGATCCGGCGCGTTGAGAGGGATTTGGAAACTTTTTTCTGGTAACAATGTGAATATTACCATTAAAAACCAAATTAATACACCTAAAGAACACTTATTTCCCTTGCCACCTTCTAGTAAGGGTACTCTGAACAATAAGCCTGTAAAAGCAGCTTGTTACAATTATGCAAAATTGTAATTCAACTAAGTATTCTATGTATAATATCTAAACTCCTATGTGCTTTTTTTTAAAGATATATGTATTTTTATCCTTTGTAAAATTTCTTTCTTTATCTGTGTTTCTACTTCTACTGGTTGTAGTATAATGCCCTTGAACACTTTGTAATTCTGAGCTTCACAGCTACGGTAGGTCAAGGCTCCACAAACAACTGATATCACCTCCATTTTGAATGTTTTTCAGTGCTTCCTCTTGATACATTCCAACACATGTTTCATCTCTCTAGCAGGGAGTTGAACTTCAGTGCATTGAATGAGTTCGACTCTCAAAGTTATGGTCCAAGTGCAATCCACAAATAAGTTTGCACTTCTCTCCATAACCTAATGGAGAAGCGATTGGGGTTCTCTACTAGTATGTGCAATTTGAGCATTTTTATTTTGTTAATAGCCTACCATAGACTACTAGCCACATGTGAAATGTATCTAGGTATAGTTACTTAGTTCCAAATAAAATCTACCACTTCGATTTTGTTGTGCTCTCCCTTCACCCGGAAATAGCTTTTAGTGATTGAATACCCTCCCCGATATTAGAATCTATCTTACATGGTTGTACCAACTTTGCATCTAATTCTTGAGGGAGTTGATTTTTCTCCAGTCCCAACAACTATCTTGAGGTGCATTGCGGCTCAATATATCTAAATCAAATTTAACATATACACCATGTACCGGTATCACCAATAAAGTGTCCTTCCTTTCTATCAATTGCCACAATAGCTTACTCACTGAAGCAATGTCATCCTTAACATTTAGACCTCCTATATTTTTAGGCAAGAAGATTTTATGCCAAGAGACTAATGATGCTTTCTTTTGTTCCCTTGTCCTAAAGAATATGTACTCCCTACACTTCTTATCAACTTCTTTGAATATGCTCTGTGGCACGATAACGACTGAGCCCCAAAAGTTGTGTCCAGAAAATAGGATAGCAATAAGTACCTGCAGCCTTCTAGCATATGATAATTTTCTTGCATAAGTAGTTGTTATCAGACTTGTAATCTTGTTGATTAGCTGCTTAAATTAAATCTTACTCCATTTCTTAGATGAAAAAGGAAATCCTAAGTATCTCATAGGAACTGATTATGAAACTTGAAATTCATAACTTGATTCTATTTGGTTTTGGGGTGTGATTCTTGGGTTTTTTGTTGTTTTATGTGTTCCGAATGTTTAATACATCTGTATCATATATATATAGATTAGTTGGTGCATTTGGATGGGTCACAGTGGATTGAAGGTGTTTCAGACCGCCCGAAGCTGAGTTTACAAAATTAGAAATTCCAGTTCTCGTATCCTACTTCGCAAAAACAGAAGGACCCACGCTTTCATGATGAAGGATTTAAGCTGTGGGGAAAATTTCCCTTCACATTCACGATAAACGTGTCACATTTGTAGAGCCTTGAGGTCTCAGAACTATATGTTCGCGAAGGTCCAATCGCATTCGCATAAAAAGGAATAGACCTGGGAAGGTCATGTCACGGCCCAAAACCGTGGAACATGACCGATGCTCAACTAAGTAAACCCGACTGAGCAAGCCTACTAGATTTAATTCTACCCAAACTAGTTCATGAACAAAGAGAGAATGTTATCCCGTTTGATCAAAACACCAAGCGATTTTCCACTAGAGACTTTCGTTTCATTTCCGTTAATGACTTTATTCAAAAGTTTTTAAAAATATTACAAGTTTACAAGTTTAATGAAAAGCATGCTTATCAAATACCAACATTCTAGTCTTGTCCCCCAACGTCGACCATCACCCACAAACAGTCTACGGAGGCTCTAAACATAATACAAGAGAAATAGGGAGAAGCCAGCAAGAAGGCTCCGGTTATCCAACAAAACGTGATGAGAAAATGAAAAAAAGATGCATGACATGACCCCAGCATGGAGTGGGGCTCACCAAGTTTGTTGGGAAGAGAATACCGATATCAGTGACCGATGTCGCTCGATGTAGAACCACCTGTATCATAAAAAGATACAACGCCCCTAGAAAAAGGGACATTAGCACCGTCGAATAGCACTAGTATGTAAGGCTAAAAGTCCTCTTTCAAAATAGAATGCTCATATAAGCAGAGACAATACATAGAAACAACAAGTCATAATCAAGAATATCCAAATAACCAGTTGAAACATAATGATTTTCAAAGTAAGAAAATAGTATATATATTTTTGGTTGAGAGATCACTAGCATCGATATTTCAACTATCTTTGTTAGCACGGAGTCCGATCATGCCCGATCGGCTAGGCCATCTCCCCACGGACAATGTTGTTTGACATTGTGATGCGAAAGAAAGTTTTCACAAGAGTAGTACCACCATGTGCGCAACATGGAGTCTGATCTCTACCCGATCAGCTAGGCCGCCTTCCCACATATGTCGTGTGAATTGGCTTTTTATTTTCTATGTAAAAGCTATTAGTTTCATCCCTCTTTGGGGGAATAGTCATAATTTCACCAATATTTCAATTTCATCCTAAATCACACTCCACTCCTACACCAGCACGTGTAGTTTCAGGTGTGGGCCTTATTACCCACCCTTCCTCTGTATAGCTAATGATACTCACAAAAATATTTTTTTTTTTGATTTAATATTGCACACAATTTTAGTATAAATACAAGTATACAAATATAGCATAAATACAACTATGCTTACCTCAATACTTTTCTCATTTTATAGTTCTCATTAGTCTTCTCAATCTTTCCCCATAACAGTATCTCTTTGGCCCTTTGGGCTTTTCACAAAGTTCATATTTTTCATGGAACGAAAACCAATATCAATGTACCAAATATTCCGAGGGATCATATATTTTAGAGTTTAATAGCAGTAGAATCATTAAACTTGTAAGATTTCTTCCAAAAGAGGGACATGCCAATCAATAATTGAAATACACATTGAAGTTATAAGCAACAATCACCTCAATTACCCTTGAATTACCCCTTTTTTCAACATGACAAAAGCACAATTTCAGCGTCGGAATGAGTAAGAGCTCGCATTACATTGAATCTATTTATAAGGCAAAACATTATCTACATAAGCCACTTAGGGGCATAATACGGGTGCAAACCTTTAGGGTGTTCAATATATTTTTTTGAAGTTAGTTCATAACGATTGGGTCAAGGCTTATTTCATAATTTTTTCACATTTTATCATTCAATTCATTTCCATACATCTTTACAGGTTATCAACAAGTACACATGTTCAATCAAGGCATTTAGTACACATAGAGCAACTAGGAGCATTAAACAGATCGATTTATTCTCACCCAAATAATATATTTATCTTAAATTAAAAAGTGACTCAAGGCTATACCATTTTGGTAGACAAACCACACTTAAACTTACAAAGACAATATGGAATCCATTTCCGAGAGAGAAAGTTCAGTGTACATACCTCGATAGAGCTTTCCTTAAGTCCTACTATACTCCAAGACTCTTAGCGGTGTCAATCTTTTATGAACATGACAAATTGAATCACAAATTAGAGAGGTGATGATAGTTCTAGCTCACTTGAGCATATTCTCAAACACTAAGTGTGCATTATGCTTTTAAAACAATTTTGTGAAAGATCCTATCATCCCTCATCCCATCCTTAGCTCAAGACCTCACCAAATACATTAAGAACTCATGCAAGCAAGATATCCACTTCCATCCCCAAGGATTATCCCTATAGTGGTCTATCTTAGTTATATCTGGTAATTAAGAGATTGGGTTACAGAGCCTTGCCTCTCAGGAAGAAGACCTAGGTGCCTTTCTTGACAAATCTTCAAGGTCTAAGCAAGATCTTCGAAGAAATGTTGATGAAGAAATCCTTCTCCCTCTAGGACCCTCTCTCTCTCTCTCTAAATATATCAGAACATAGGCCAATAATGAAATGGTAGTATATAATATATCAATACCGGGTCGGGTAAGAAAATTAGAAATTTGGTGCCCCGGAACAGATCTGCGATCGCATAATTGACATGCGGCCCGCAAAAGGGACAACGAAATGGCTCCCAAAACATAACAAGCTGCCCAGGTATGCCACAAGAATGCGGTCCGCATACCTATTTTTCGGTTGCATAATGCACCACAGAACTGTCACTCGCAAAAATTTCGAGGAAATTATATGATGACTATGCGTCCCGCATATTGATTATGCGATTACATACGTGGCCGCATAGTTGACCTCAAAATTGACCAACACACTGGTTCACTGTGCGGTGACTATGCGGTCAACATATCTATTATGCGGCCGCATAATGGACCACAAAAAATGTGCTCTTTTAAAAAATAATTTTCCTTAACTTTTTAATACATAGATCAATCCAAAGGGTTTGGACTGCAGCGAGCAAGATCACCGTGAAGAATTTATACAAATTTCTAACACATATTCCTAATTGGCACTACGAAAATCACGGGTTTTTGATCAAAATTTTAACGGGGCCTTACAGGTCAGTGCCAATTGCTTTTCGCATTCGCGAAGGTGCGCGCGCATTCGCATAGGGCAAGGTTGTTACGCGTTCGCATTCCCGAGGCCCTGGACATGTTATTGAAGGTCAAATTTTTCTAGTCTTCACAATTTTCCTTCGCGAACATGAGGCTTATTGTATTTTATCGAAGAAGAGGGCATCTGGGCAATGTGTTTTAAAAATCGGGACTTAGCCTTTTTTTTGCGTTCATTTATTGCATTGTTGGGCATTTTTGGAGCTTCAAAAAGGGGGATTTCAACCTAGCTATTTAAGATAAGTAATTTTGATCTAATGTGAGTTTAATACATAGATTATGGTTATATTTTAACGTGTATATTTTTTTAAATCATGGGTTTAGATGAAAAACCTAGGTTTTTGATAAAAATTGGATTTAACCATGATAATGGTTATGGAATTTACTAAAAATCATATATCTGAGTTCATGAGGTTATGATTAACAATTTTCTTCAAATATTTCATGAATATGGGCACATAGGACTGGGGGATCAATTTTAGGAATTCTTTAATTAGGGTTGGTAAATCACTTCAATAGTTATGATAAGAACTTTTGAACATGTATTGACTATTTAAAATAACATTTGACGAGTTTTGAGTTGTTTGGCACCTAATTGTGGGTTTAAATAACAATTGTGGACCAGAAAGTAAGCACTGAGACGAGGTAAATCACTTTTCTAACCTTGTAAGAGGGAATAACCCTCGTAGGTGAATTGAATTAATATGTGCATCTGTTTGTGGGGGATACATACGCACGAGGTGATTAAAGTCCATGCATAGTAGCAAATTATGCTTATTTTCGGATAGTTTAGGACCAAAATCATGTATTAACTTGCGATGTTTGTACCTTAATTGTAATATAAGTGCCTAAACCATAGTGGAATTTGATAAAGGAATTATAAAAGGTCAAATTTTATTTCATTGAGGTTTAGATGGGTTACTTGACCGTGAAAGAAAATTGGTGTTTCCTTTGAATATTAGCCTCTTAATAATCTTTGAATCCATTGTTTATAAAGTATTTTATCCTATTGGGGAGCGACCAAATGCTTCGTTAATAAATTAGATGCATCTAATGTTTGTGTAGTTCGACCCTCAGCAGTGTCCAATTTATATACGTGTATGTTGGATCGTGGTGTACGACCTCGACCTAATTCGTGCACAATCATTATTCTAGTCCAATTGTAATTAATATTGATTCATTGGCTTGAGAGATTAATTTGTTGATGGAAATTAATTTGGGATTTATTATTTGTCAAAGAATTGTTTATTTATTTATTATTAGTGAGTTTTCATCTGTATATCTATGATCCATGCTTAATTATAATTTCGGCATTTTTTGTTAGCCCATAGTAAGTGTCTAAGTCGACCACTCATCGCTACTTCTTCGAGGATAGACTAGATACTTACTGGGTACATGTTTTTTATGTACTCATGCTATACTTCTGCACTAATCATGTAGGATCTGAGCATGCAACTGCTATTTGTCCGACCCTAGGAACACAACTCGTGGAGCCCAGGAGTGGCAACAGTCGTGCCTGAGCCCAGACCAACTGCGGCTAGCATGCGATAGAAGCGATTGGACAGATAGACTAGCTACACCCTCTTGTCTTCGAAGCTGAGAGACATGAGAATCCCCAGGGCATTATTGATCGGTGCAGGGATAAACTGCACAACATGGGGATATTAGAGACCCACAGGGTGGATTTTACTGCTTTCTAGCTGAAGGGTAGAGCCCGTATATAGTGGAGGTCTCATCTTCCTCGTACATCAACAAGTTCTCCTCCCTTGATTTCAGATCAGTTTTCACACCTTTTCTTGGATAGTTATAGTCCACCCTCCCATAGGGAAGAGTTGCGGTTTTAGTTTAAGCAGCTCCAGAAGGATCACATGTTAATGACTGATTATAAGGCGAGATTCTCTGAGTATTTTGGCCATGCACTTATGATACTTCCTACTAAGGTGGAAAAAGTACAAATGTTTGTCGTGGGGCTGCACTCTGGTTTGTTCTGGGGCTGCACTCTGGTAGTTGTATAGATAGCTCGGAGGATTTAGGGTTATCGTCAGTGAAGGCGAGAGTAGATGTCACGGGATAGGTGATTTCATTATTTTGGAGCATTTAGCAGTGTTCCTTCTTGGGGCAGGGAGCAGTTTAGGAGAGGTCAACATAGCAGGCACACATATCCAGCACCGTCCTCCTCGAAGTGCTCCAATTTGACCATATTTTAGCGCCATGATAGAGAGCTCCTACCATCCACCAACTATTCAGGGTTCCTACATTGGGTATTCAAGCTATCATGGTCAGACTCCATGTTAGTAATAATTCGTACGGATAGGTTATTTTGAGTTCAAGGTTTTAGCCACGTGCTGAGGTTCTGCCCCAAGCTTCATGACAAGAGAGTGCAGCAGGATTCTAAGCCTGTGATAACAGCACCAGTAGCTGCACCAGCCATCTAGTCACCCAGAAGCAGAGGGCAGGTATGTATGGGCCATCCTTGAGGTGGAGGCCAGTCAGGTGGCACTCCAGCTAGATTCTATTCTTTCCCGACCAAACCAGATATAGTGGCCTCAAATACCGTAACCAAAGGTATTATTTCTATCTGTAGTAGAGATGTTTCAATATTATTTGATCCAAGGTTTACCTATTCATATGTGTCATCTCTGTTTGCTCATTTCTTAGATGCTCCTCGTGAGTCCTCGGGTACTCGTGTTTATGTGTCCACTCTGGTGGGTGATTTTATTAATGTAGATCAGATTTATTAGTCATGTATGGTTACGTTTTAGGGTTATGAGACTAGGGCGGATCTTCTTCTACTTGATATGACTAACTTTGAGTTTATCCTAGGCATGGACTAGTTATATCCATATTATGCCATCCTTGATAGCCATTCCAAGACTATTACCTTAGCGATACTAGAGTTGCCTATATTGGAGTGGAAGGATTCATATGTCAGCACACCTAGTTAGATCATCTCTTTTATGAAGTCTAGAAACATAGTCGAGAACGGTTATTTAGCTTATCTAGCTTATGTTCGAGACAAAATCGTAGAGAATCCAGCTGCCGATTTAGTACCCGCAGCCAAAGAGTCCTTCGGTGTGTTTCATTATGATCTTCCAGGCATGCCACTAGATCGTGATATCAATTTTTGCATTAATTTGGCTCTAGGTACCCGCCGTATATCTATCCCACCATACCATATAGATCCAAAAGAGTTGAGGGACTTGCAGGAAATGCTTGAGTATTTGCTAGAAAAGGGGTTTGTGAGGCCAAGTGTATCACCTTAGGGTGCATGAGTGTTATTCGTGAAGAAGAAAGATGGGACTATGAGGATGTGCATTGATTAACACTAGCTGAACAAAGTCATCATTAAGAACAAGTACTCGTTGCCACGTATTGATGATTTATTTAACTACTTGTAGGGTGATAGGGTGTTCTCTAAGATCGAACTGATATCGGGGTACCATCGGTTGAAGATTCAAGATTCGGATGTTCTGAATACTGCTTTATGGACTAGATATGGAAATTATGAGTTTCTAGTGATGTCCTTCGATTGTACTAATGCACTAGTGTTTATGGATTTGATGAATATGGTGTTCATGCCATATTATGATTCGATCATCATTGTCTTCATTGATGACAGTTTGATCTACTCGCGCAATAAGGAGAAGCACAAGCATCATTTGAGAACGGTGCTTCAGACCTTGCAGAAACAGAAGCTATATGATAAGTTTTCCATGTGTGAGTTTTGGGTAGATTCTGTAGCATTTTTATGGAATGTTGGATTACAATAAGTTTGAGGCAGTTCAAAGTTGGCCACGTCCTACTACGACGACTAGAATCGAGAGCTTCTATGGGTAAGTAGGTTATTATTGTTGGTTTTTAGAGGGCTTCTCATATGTTGTAGCACATTTGAATAGGTTAATCTAGAAGGGTGATCCCTTCTATTGGTCTAATGGCTATGAGGCGAGCTTTTAGAAGCTCAAGATAGCATTAACTATGGCATCGATTCCTGTGTTGCCTTCCTGTTCGAGAATGTATATTGTGTGTTGAAATGCTTCACGGATTTGTTTGGCTTGTTTATTGCTGCAGGAGATGCGAGTTATTGCACATGCTTCACATCAGCTAAACCCCAAAAGAAGAATTATCTTATACACGATTTGGAGTTCGCTTCTATTGTTCATGCTCTTATGAACTGGAGGCATTATCTTTATGGGGTGTCCTATGAGATTTACATATATCATTGTAGCTTGCAGTATATGTTCAAGTAAAGGGATCTCAATTCGAGACAATGCGTGTGAATTTGGTTACTGAAGGATTATGATGTCACCATTCTTTATCATACGGGCAAGTCGAATGTATTAGCAGATGCCTTTGCCAGAAAGGTGGAGAGTATGGGTAGCTTGGCATTCATCTCTTAGTAGTTTAGCATTCATTCTGATATTTTTGAGTTGTTATTATGTGTTTTAAAATTGGGACTACAGGACGGCATCTCGGGAGATCCCCCCTGCACGTTTTATGGTCTAGAATGAGAGTGTGGGAGACCAAGAGATCCCTGGCACATGGATATATATATTGAGGATACCTAGAGATCCTCGGGATACCAAGAGATCCCCTGCTTACCTATTGAGGATAACAAGAGATCATCGAATACCAAGAGATCACTCGCGTATAAGATAAGGATACCAAGATATCCTCAGTTATCATTCTTATTGTGAGCAACATTTCATTGTATTGTCTTATTTCTGCTTTCTATATTCTATTTCATATTTATCCTGTTTAGATTCTTGCTATTGACTCTAGTTATGTTATTTCTTTATCCGATTATTTATTATGTTTTATCTCAGTATGGCCCGACCTTCCTCATCAGTACCTAACCGAGGTTAGGCTTGGCACTTACTGAGTACTGCTATGGTGTACTCATGCCCTTTCTACGCATGCTTTTCATGTGCAGATTCAGGTACCTCTACACAGGCGTATCACCCTCGAGGCGGAGAGATCTAGCAGAGACTTCGAGGTATATCCGCTGCGTCCACAGACCACGAAGTCTATATCATTTAGTAGTTAGCCTTCCTTCTTACTATTGTTCTAGACATTCTGGGGATTAAATCAGTGTATTACATTCTGTTAGCTTGTGTTCTCATGAGTTTCTGGGTTTTGGGATGATATTGTAGAGTTCCACGTTATTTGACTTGTGTATGCCAAGCAACATCTATATACAGTTTCCTTATAGTTGTTCTGTTTTAACCTATTATATTCTGCAAGTTATATTTTTTGGCTTTTTTAAGCTTTCCCAGTTGTAGGGACTAGGTTCTGTCACGACATGTTCACGGAGGGTGAACTGGGGTTGGGACAAGTTGGTATCAGAGCTCTATGTTCGTAGGAGTTACGAGACACATACCAATTTATTAGAGTCTCGTTGATCGATACGGAGATGTCTGTACATATCTACGAGAGGCAATGTAACGTTTAGGAAAATTCCACTTTATTTGAATTCCTTGTCTTGCAAGATTTTTATATCACAACTAAACTTCTATCTTTCTATTCTCTCACAGATGGTGAGGACACGTGCTACGCGTGATAATCTGGCACCCGCACCCCTACTGCAGCCATTAGAGGTCGGGGCTGGGGTAAAGGTCGAGGATGCGCACGTGGTGCAGCCAGAGCACCTGTGCGAGCTTTCGCTGAGGTATAGTTCATGAGCATGTCCACTACTTTGGCTCAGGTAGGGTTGCTTCCCTCGCTACAGCCATATCCCAGGCCGGGGGAGGAGCACAACTCCTGCCGTCTGCACTCCTAAGCAGTGAGTTCATGTTGAGCCAGCTCCTCATATTATCCCCGCACCACCTGTAGTGCACGTTCAGCTCGAGGACGGGTCAGCAGCTTCCGAGGATGAGCAGCTAAGGCTTGAGAGATTCAAGAAGTACAAGCCTTCTGTATACAGTGGTCTAGCATCGGAGGATGCTGTGGGATTTCTTGATGAGTGTTACTGCATTCTCTGTACCATGGGTATTTTAGGATCCAGCGGTGTTTCTACCTTCCAGCTTCGAGGAGCCGCCTATGATTGGAGGCGCACCTATAAGTTAGACAGTCTAGATATTGATGTTTCACTGATTTGGGCTCAGTTTTTAGATCTATTCCTATGAGAGTATGTTCCTCAGAGAGTCAGGAATGCATGGCGTACAGAGTTTGAAAATTTGCGCTATGGTGCTATGACGGTTTCAGAGTATGCTATTCGTTACACCAGTTTGACTAGGCATACACCAACCTTGGTTGCTACTGTTTGCGTGAGGGTTCACCGATTTATTGAGGTGCTTATTACTCCCATTAGGTCTAGCATGGATCGTGAGTTAGAGATGGATATTTCCTATCAGCAGGTGGTGAGCATTGCTAGGAGGATTGAGGGTATACATTTTAGGGAGAGAGAGGAGAGGGAGGCCAGGAGGTCTCGAGAGTCAGGTCATTATTCTGGTGCACGTACCCCATATTCAGGTCATCATGGTAGGGTTTATATGAGTCGCCCCGTTAATTCAGCTCTTCCAGCAGCAAGCAGTGCTCCAGCTCCTCCTAGGCCTCAGGAGCCTTATTATGCACCTCCGTTTTCTAGCGTGTCTATAGCGCGGGGTGCTTTTAGATTAGTCTAGCAAACCTGGTCCGAGCCAGTCATAGCTACGACGTCCTCCCAGAGCTTATTTTGAGTGTGGTGACACCCGCCATGTGGTGAGAGATTGCCCTAGACTTGGGAGGAGTGCACCTCCATAGCCTCCTCAACCACAACATGTTCCGTAGAGTTCTCAGGCCATGGTTCTAGCACTAGTCGCTACCCTATCGGCCCAACCAGCTATGGTCGGAGGTCGGGGAGGTAGTGGTTGCCCTTGAGTGGGAGGCCCACCCAGATACTATGCCATGTCTGCCCGTGTTGAGGCTCTTGCCTCCGATTCTGTCATCACATGTATTATATTGGTTTGCCGTAGAGATTTATCGGTTCTATTCAATCCAGGCACTACTTAATCTTATGTGTCTTCTTACTTTACTCCATATTTGGGTGTACCTCGAGATTCTTTGAGTGCCCTTGTTTATGTTTCTACTCTTGTGGGGGATTCCCTTGTTGTGGACCACGTTTATCGATCATGCTTGGTTACTATTTGTGGTTTTGAGAGTAGAAAAGATTTATTATTACTAAGCATGGTTGAATTTGATATTATCTTTGTCATGGACTGGTCGTCGCCCCATTATGCTATTCTTGATTGTCACTCCAAAACCATAACGCTGGCTATGCCAGGTATACCGCGTGTTGAGTGGAGGGGTACCTTAGATCATACCCCTAGTAGAGTTATTTCTTTCCTTAAAGCTCACCGTATGGTTGAGAAGGGGTATGGGGCGTATTTAGATTATGTGAGAGATGTCAATGTTGATACCCCTTCTGTTGATTCGGTTCCAGTGGTACGGGATTATCCAAGTGTGTTCTCAACTGATCATCTGAGCATGCCGCTTGATAGAGATATTGATTTTGGCATTGATCTGTTGCCACGCACTTAGCCCATTTCCATTCCTCCGTATCATATGGCTCCTACAAAGTTGAAGGAGTTGAAGGATCAGTTATAGGAATTGCTTAATAAGGATTTTTATTCGACCCAGTGTTTCACCTTGGGGTACTCTTGTCTTGTTTGTGAAGAAAAAGGATGGTTCTATGCGTATGTACATCGATTATCGTTAGTCGAACAAGGTTAGAGTGAAGAACTATTATCTCGAAGACTGCTTTCAGGACTCGGTATGGGCATAACGAGTTCCTTGTTATGTTATTTGGGCTGACTAATTGTCACGCCCAAAAATCCTAGGTGCGTGATCGGCGCTCAACCGAGTAAACCCGATGGAGCAAGCCTGGCAGGTTTCATGCATACTACCCAACCCAACTGATATTTAAATAAGGGATGGACTTCGTTAATCAAATTCTATCAACATATAATTAATGATTTCCATTTCAATTTCATTAGAAACATCATTTTGCCTCTTTAAGGGTATTACAAGTTATAAGCTTATATACATCATTGCCAAACATCAATATTTCTATTTTAATTTCCAATACCCGACACTACCCACAACCTGTCTACGGAGCCTCTAAATATAACCGAAGAATAATACAGGAATGCCGGCAACAAGGCTCTATCTATACCTTATACAAATACAGAAAAAAAAATAAGACACTGGGAAGAACAACGACATAAGCCACGAAGGGCCCTGAGGGGAAAGGGGCTCACCAATACAACTGACGGAAAGCAGAGGAGGTGCTACTGCCGGTGGATTGGAGTGCCTGCTATAGATCCACCTACAATCATAACACGAATGTAGCGCCCCCTGCAAAAAGGGACGTTAGTACATTTGAATTGTACTGGTATGTATAACTAAACACCATTTTACTAGAAAGAACTATCAAACAGGTGCAAGCAAATAATATGGACAAATCAAATAAGCAATTCATATAATCTTTCATACAATTTCCACAACATAGAATAGGGCATTTCTGTAAAATATTCACCACTGTTCTCATTACCAACGCCATGTCGAGCAGAGTCCGGTCATGACCCGACCGGCTAGGTCACCTCATTGGAGGCATTACTCTCAATCAATATTTCATTTCCTTTATCCGGAATTCAATATCAGCACATTACCACCATGTGTGCGGCATGGTGTCCGATCACGACCCGATCGGCTAGGTCACCTTATTGGAGGCATTACTCGATTCTCATTTGTCAACACCTTCAAATCTTTATTCCACACATATCGTAACAATTCCTGCGCACTCATGGCCACCATCATCACATCGTTTTCCCTTTCCAGCATTCGTTTTACAAGTTATGATCATAGACATATATATCAAAGATAATTCAAGTTGCAATCACAAATAGTGAGCACATAGCTAGCATGAATAATTCTTTGTTTCAATGTCGGCTTATAGCCCAAATATTTCAATACATAACTGTTCTTTTCATCATTATCTAATTATCAAGATTGGCATGTTATACATATTGAGGCAAATCCATCATGTAGACATGTAGATAATTGCAAATAAATTAACACACAGCCACAATCGATACATTCACTAATACGACCTTACCACACGTTCGTAAGCACCAACAGAGCTCGATTTCTAATAAAAGGGGGGTTTTACCCATACATACCTCAATAAAGCTTTTCCTTACTCTTTTACAAATTTCCGGAACTCTTAGCGCTTCGATCAATTGAGCAAGAATTACGAATTAAATCGAGAATTAGAGATGAAACTGAAGTTCTAGCTTGGTTCGAGCATAGCATCAAACACTAAAGGTGCACTATGACCTTAGGCCCCTTTTTGTGAGGAATTTCTATCATTTTGTATCCCCAATTGTCTCTTTTTTAATTTTACTACTTTCCAATACTCTATGGTGGTATGCATGCAAGAGATTCATTCCCATACCATGAATTACGTCCCTAATGACCCCATATGGCTAAGTATACAAATATGAGCTGAGGTGATGGAGCCTTACCTCTTGGGATGAAGATTCAGGAGCCTTCACTTGATTTTCTTGAATGATTTAGCCCAATCTTATGAAGTAATTTGATGGGAGACTTTAACTCTCTAAGAACCCTCTTCCTCTCTCTAGAAATGCTCAGAAGAATGCTAAAATGAGCTATAACACCGGATATATCGATATGGAAGTCGGGTTAAAAATTAGAAAATTGGAGCCCCGAGTCAAATATGCGGTCACATTTGCGATCGCAGAGTTAACATGCGGTCCGCATAATGGACCGCAAAATGCTCCCCAAAAACTAAACATTCTGACTCAATCTACGGTAAGAATGCGGTCCGCATTCATGTTATGCGATCGTAAAGTGCACCGCAGAACTGACCCTCGCAAAATTCAAAGGAAAATATACGACGATTATGCGGTCCACATTTTGATTATGCGACCACATTTCGATCGCATAACTGACTTCAATTTTTAACCAACATTCTACCTCACTCTGCGGCAGATATGCGGTCCGCATTTCAATTATGTGACCGCATTCTGGACCACATTTCATGCATTTTCTGGAAACTTATTCTTGAATTTTTAATGCATTATTCAAACCAAAACGTTTCGCACCGCGAAGCACATTTACTAATTTCTAACACATGATCCTAACTTGGCACCACAAGATCCGGGTTTTTGAGTAGGGATTTCACGGGGCCTTACACTAATGCGCCAGCAGCCTTCATGCATTTGATACACAGTGTATTCCGACATATCTTGACTCTTATGTCATTATTTTTATTAATTATATTCTGGTGTATTCTCGGAGTCGGGAAGTTCATGAGCAGCACCTGAGGACAGTGCTTCAGACTCTGAGGGAAAAGAAGTTATATGCAAAGTTTTCAAAATCCGAGTTTTGGTTTGACACTATGGCATTCTTGGGCCATGCGATATCGAGTGAGGGTATTTGGATGGATTCGAAGAAGATAGAGGTGGTACAGAGTTGGCCCAGACCATTCTCAGCAATAGAGATTCGTAGTTTTCTTGGCTTGGCGGGGTGTAACTGTCGATTTATTCAGGGGTTTTCATCTATTGGTGCACCTATGACTAGATTGACCCAGAAGGGTGCACCATTTAAGTGAAAAGAGGAGTGTGAGGTGAGCTTTCAGAAGCTCAAGATAGCTTTGACTACAGCCCAGTATTGTTATTGCCTACAAGTTCATGGTCTTATATAGTTTATTGCGATGCCTTACGGGTTGGCTTCGGAGCGGTATTGATGCAGGACAGCAAGGTGATTGCCTACACGTCCAGATAATTGAAGATACATGAGAAGAATTACCCTATCCACGACCTTGAGTTAGCTACTATTATTCATGCCTTGAAGATCCTGCATCATTATTTGTACGGTGTGACTTATGAGATCTATACTGGCCACCGAAGTTTGCAGCACTTGTTCAAGCAAAAAGATCTAAATTTTCCCCAGAGGAGGTTGTTAGAGTTGCTGAAGGACAATGATATTACTATTCTATATCACCCAGGCAAGGGCAATATGGTGGCTAACGCCTTGAGCGGGCGGAGAGTTTGGGGAGTTTGGCATATTTACAAGCATCAGAGAGGCATATGGCGATCGATGTTAAGGCCTTAGCTGGCCAGTTTGTGAAATTGGATCTTTGGAGCCCAGACGGGTTCTAGCTAGTGTGGTTTCCCGAACTTCTTTATTTAATCGTATTAGGGATCGGTAGTATGATAACCCTCCTTTTTTTGTCCTTGAGGATAGGGTTCAGCATGGTGATGCCAGATATATGACCATTGGCGAGGACGGAGTATTGAGGAGGCAGGGTCGGGTTTGTGTACCCAATATTGATGTGCTACAGGAGCTGATTCTAGAGGAGGTCCACAATTTGCGGTAATCTATCTATCCGGGAGCCCCGAAGATGTATCTAGACTTAAGGCTGCACTATTGGTAGAGGCGGATGAAGAAAGATAAAATTGAGTATGTAGCTTGGTGCCTCAATTATCAGAAGGTGAAGTATGAGAACCAGAGACCGGGTGGATTTCTCCAGGAGATAGAGATTTTGGATTGGAAATGGGAGCGTATCACCATGGACTTTGTATCTAGACGCCCATGGACATTGAAGATGTTTGATTCCATTTGGGTTATTGTGGATCAGCTGACCATGTCTGCTCATTTCATTCATGTGTGTACCACTTATTCTTCAGAGCGGTTGGCGAAGATTTATATCCGGGATATTGTCCGTCTATATGGTATTCCAGTTTCTATTATTTCAGACAAAGGTACTCAGTTTACATTGCGGTTCTGGAGAGACGTGCAGCAAGACTTAGGTTCTCGAGTGGAGTTGAGAACGGCATTTCACCCTCAGATTGAAGGGCAGTCCAAGCGCACTATTTAGATTCTCGAGGATATGCTCCGTACGCGTGTGATGGAGTTTGAGGGTTCGTGGGATCAGTTCTTTCCACTGGTGGAGTTTGCTTACAACAATAGTTATTAGTCCAGCATTCAGATGGCGCCATATGAAGCATTGTATGGTAGGCGGTGTAGATCTATGATGGGTTGGTTCGATCTAGGTGTGGCTAGGTTATTGGGCACAGATTTGGTTCAGGATGCTTTAGAGAAGGTTAAGGTGATTCAGGACAGCATTCGTAAAGCCTTGTCCAGATAGAAGAGTTATGCGGACCAAAATGTTCGTGATGTTTCATATATGGTTGGAGAGCTAGTTGTGCTTCGAGTTTCGCCTATGAAAGGCGCTATGAGATTTGGGAAGAAAAGGAAGCTGAGTCAGAGGTTTATTGGCCCCTTTCAGATATTGAGACGAGTTGGGGCGGTTGCTTATGAGCTTGCCTCACCTCCCAGACTGTCAGGGGTTCATCCGGTATTTCATGTCTCGATGATCCGGAGGTATCACGATGACCCGTCACACGTGTGGGATTTCAGTTTAGTCTAGCTGGACAGGGATCTATCTTATGTTGAGGAGCTAGTGGCTATATTGGGTAGTTGGTCAGAAAGTTGAGGTCAAAGAATATTTCTTCAGTAAAGATTCAGTGGCGGGTCAGCCAGTCGAGGAGGGGACCTGGGAGACCGATCAGGGTATGCGCAGCTATTACCCTCATCTTTTCGCTACTTTAGGTATGCCTCTATGCTAGTTCGAGGATGAACGAATGTTTAAGTGTAAAAGGATGTGGCGACCCGACCGATCGTCTTAAGAATTTATGCCCTGATCCCCTTAAGTACTTTCCCCAAGTCTATTTTTGCTAAATGGAATTGCCGAGATGTTCGGTTTCAAGTTTCAGAGAGTTTTGGGAGACTTAGTCCCTAAATGAGAGCTTATGTTTTGGAAAGTAATTTGCAATCGGAACATTGTGAAGAAGGCCTCGGAATGGAAATCTAATTGTTCTGTTAGCTTCGTTAGGTGATTTCGAGGTTGGGAGCAAGTTCGTAATGTGTTTTTGAGGTCCGCAGCAAATTTAGGTTTGAAATGCCGAAGTTTGAATTTTTGAAGTTTCAAGTCCGATAGTGAGATTTTGATCCGAGGGTCGGAATGGAATTCTGAAAGTTGTAATAGATCCTTCATGTCTTTTGGGATGTGTGTGTGTTTTCACATCATTCAGACGTGGTTTGGTTAGGTTTTTTATCGAAAGCGTGTTTTGAGAGAATTCGAAGTTCTTAGACTTAAATCCTTGATTAATTCGAGTTTCTGACATTGTGTTTAGGTGGTTTAAGGATTGGTACAAGTTGGAATGATGTTACGGGATATATCCGTAGGTTTAGTTGAGGTCCCGGGGGCATTAGTTGTGTTTCGGATGCTCAACAAGGCATTTCGGAATAGTGAAAAATTGCAGAAAATCATCAGCTGTTGCAGACCTCTATTCTTCTTCACGATCGTGATCGCATCCTCCTCCACGCATTCGTGTATAATAATTTTGTAGGAGGACCAGTTTTCTCATCGCGTTCGCGAAGCTTAACCTTTTCCTCCATCGCATTTGCAGCCAAGCCATCGCGTTCGCGTTGTTCTATTTGGCTCTGAGGGCTGAGCCTATTTTTATTCATCGCGTTCGCATTCCCCATGTCGCGTTCGCGTAGCTTTGCCAGCCCAGGTCTTCGCATTTGCGTACTATTCCGTACGTTTGCGAAGATCATTTTTTGCAGCCTTTATTTTCCCTTCTTTGGGAACGAGTAACTTCCTCCGCATTCGCGATTCATTAAATAACTGAGTAGAGATATAAACATTTCAAAATGAGTGTTTAGCCATTTTTACCGAAACTCAAGCTTGGGAGCTCGGATTTGAGAGAGATTTTGAGGGATTTCAGGGACAACGATTGGGTAATGATTCTAAACTCCTTTTTGCTTATAACCCACTAATCTAATCACGAATTCCTCTTCTAATTTCGAATTATTGAATGGAAAATGGGTAAAACTTCATAGGCCGAATTATTGAGTTTTTAGTGGGTGTTTGACCTCCAATTTGAGATATTATTATATGGTTAGACTCGTGAGAGTATGAGGGTTCTGAAAATGTTAATTTCATGCGATTCCTAGATGTTGGCCTGAAGGAGTTTTGGTCATTTTACCTAATTTCACGTCTTAGCTTTGAATTAAATAGTATAATCAGTTGCTTGAGATGTTATTTATGATATGTAATTGAAATAAAAAGATTTGGGCCATTTGGAGTCGGATACTCGTGGAAAACATAGGGTTTAGAGTTGATTTTTGAGTCGGTTCGAGATAAGTGACTTATCTAACCTTGTGTGGGGGACCTTTCCCATTAGAATATGATACTTGGTAATTGAATGCCTTGTAAGTGAGGTGACGAACACGTATTTGAGATAATTGTTGAAAATCCAGTTTTACGTGAAGCATTTCAATTGAGTTTCTTGCTTACCTGTTTTACTCTAATTGCAAATTTAGCCTGTGTTAGTTTAGAGAAGCATGCTTAGTTGACTTACTTTCCATTTGCTAAAACTGCCTAGTTGTATTACGTGAAGCATGTTAGGCTAGAATTTTACAATTACTTGTTAGTAGTTTAGCATTCATTCTGATATTTTTGAGTTGTTATTTTGTGTTTTAAATTTGTGATTATGGGACGACATCTCGGGAGATCCCCCTACACGTGTAATGTTCTGGACTGAGAGTGCGGGGATACCAAGAGATCCTTGGCAAATGTGTATATATATATATTGAGGATACCAAGAGTTCCTCGGGATTCCAAGAGATCCCCGGCTTACCTATTGATTATACCAAGAGATCCCTCGTATATATGGTGAGGATACCAAGAGATCCTAAGGATACCAATAGATCCCCGGTTATCATTCATGTTGTGAGAAGCATTTCCTTGTATTGTCTTATTTCAACATTCTGCACTGTATTCCATATTTATCATGTTTAGATTCTTGCTATAGACTCTATTTATGTTGTTTTTCTATCCTATCATTTATTATGTTTTATCTCAGTAGGGCCTTAACCTTACTCGTCACTACCCAAACAAGGTTAGGCTTGGCACTTACTGAGTACTGCTGTGGTGTACACATGACCTTTCTGTGCTTGTTTTTCATGAGCAGATTCAGGTACCTCTACCCGCGCGTATCCCCTCGAGGCGGAGAGATCTAGCAAAGACTTCGAGGTACATTTGCCGCATCTACAGACCAAGAAGTCTCTATCTCATTCTATCTTTTAGTAGTTAGCCTTCCTTCTTACTGTTGTTCTAGACATTTTGGAGATTAGAGCAATGTATTACATTCTGTTAGCTTGTGTTCTCATTAGTTTCCGGGTTTTGGGATGATATTTTAGACTTCCGCGTTATTTGAGTTGTATATGCCAAGCAGCATCTATATATAGTTTTCTTCTAGTTGTTCTGTTTTAAATTATTATTTTCTGCAAGCTATATTATTTACATATTGTTATGCTTACCTTGTCGTAGGGACTAGGTGCCGTCACGACATGTTCACGGAGGGCGAACTAGGTCGTGACAAGTTGGTATCAGAGCTCTAGGTTCATAGGAGTCACGTGACATAGGCCGGTTTATTAGAGTCTCACAGATCGGTACGAAGACATCTGTACTAATCTACGATAGGCTTTGTAATTGTTAGGAAAATTCCAATTCATTTGAATTCCTTGTCGTGCGAGATTTTGATATCACAACTAAACTTATATCTTTCTATTCTCTCATAGATGGTGAGGACACATGATACTCATGATGATCAGGCACCCGTGCCCCCACTGCAGCCATCAAAGGTTGGGGCCAGGGTACAGGTCGAGGACGCGCACGTGGTGTAGCTAGAGCACCTGCGCGAGCAGCCACCGAGGTACCAACCGCAGGTCCAGTCGGAGTCCAGGCACCTGGCACGCCTACTACTGCTACTACTACTCTAGCTCTTCAGGAGACTATGGCACAGTTCATGAGCATGTACTCTACTTTGGGAGGAGCACAAAATCCTACCGCCTACACTCCTAAGCAGTGAGTGCATATTGAGCAGGTTCTCGTGATTATCCTCGTACTGCATGTAGTGCCCGTTCAGCCCGAGGACATGTCAGCGGCTTCCGAGGATGAGTAGCTAAGGATTGAGAGATTCAAGAAGTACAAGCCTCCTGTATTCAGTGGTCTAGCATCAGAGGATGCTGTGGGATTTCTTGATGAGTGTTACTGCATTCTCTGTACCATGGGTATTTTAGACAGTCCAGATGTGGCTACTTCACTGACTTAAGCTAAGTTTTCGGATTTGTTTCTGCGAGAGTATGTTCCTCAGAGTGTCAGGGATGCATGGCGCACAGAGTTTGAGAATTTGCGGCAGGGTGCTATGATGGTTTCAGAGTATGCTGTTCGTTACACATGTTTGGCTAGGCATGCACCAGCCATGGTTGCTACATTTCACGTGAGGGTTCACCGATTTATTGAGGGGATTTTTACTCCCAGGAGATCTAGCACAGCTTGTGAGTTGGAGATGGATATTTCCTATCAGCAGGTGGTGAGCATTGCTAGAAGGATGGAGGGTATACATGCTAGGGAGAGAGAGGAGAAGGAGGACACGAGGTCTCGAGAGTCAGGTAATTATTCTGGTGCCCGTACCCCATCTTCAGGTTGTTATGGTAGGGGTTATATGAGTCGCCCCATTCATTCAGCTCTTCCAGCAGCCAGCAGTGCTCCAGTTCCTCCTAGGCCTCAAAAGCCTTATTATGCACCTCCGTTTTCCAGCGTGCGTCCAGCGCGGGGTGATTTCAAAGGTCAGTCTAGCAGACCTGGTGTAAACATGTGATTTTTGACCCTCCCCGAGAATTTTCACATTTTTAGCATAAATATTTAATTTAGGCCTAATATAGCTATTTTAGCTAATTTTGACCATTTTACTTTATTTTCATCAAAAAATAAAAATTACAAAAAATGATATATAAATTTTAGTTTATGTATTTTCATAAACTTGAAAAATACAAAAATATCACCTTATTTTTAATCCTTATATAATTTTAAAAATTACAAAAATAGTTTTATTAATATTGTAGCCATTTGAAACTTAAAAAATACAAAAAAAACTAATACTTTATAATTTATCTTTATATAAAAATGAAAATTGCAAAAAAATAGTTTTATTAACGTTTTGTAGTTATTTTAAATCTTGAAAAAATACCAAAATAGTTTTGTTTTAATTGTTAGTCTCATTTTAATAATTATTTTGCTCACGTAGGATTATTAAATAACTTCGTGTCCTTATTCTCGGTTCCGGGCGAAGAATAATATTTGGGTTCAAACTACCCGGTTTTAGGCCTAATTTTCGGACCTAACCCATAATAATCCGAGTCCACCACACGTGGGGGACACGGACGGAGAACGAGATGAAACCCATAACTCTTGAACCCACGTGAGGACCCATCACACTTGGTCTCTCACGTGGGATTTTCAAAATTTGAAACAAAAACACAAGATATATACACAATACAAAGGACACGGATAAAAAAGGAGGGAGACGGAGGCAAAAGGAAAAGAGAACGTTTTAAAAAGGGAGGAGGCTACTGTTGAGCCTCCTTCTCCAAAAAGACAAAAAACCCTACTAAAACCCTAAACCACTTGCCTCACCCCACCTCCCATGGTGAACCAGCCATCTCCATCGTCAACCCACCATTTCTGTCGCTAGCCATAGCCAAGCGAACCAGCAGCTCCAGCCGCCAGTACCCAAACGAGCCAGTCGACCAAACAACTCCCTTCACCACCGAGCTCACCTGAAGCTCCGATGCCACCAGTCAGCCCCGCCGTTCTTCATTTTTTCCTCGTGAAAACCAGAAGAAAAATGCTAGCATGGCTGCCATCCTCGTCTTCCTTAGCTGAGAACCAAACGACCCCCACGTCGCCCAACAGCCCCGTCACTGCGCCTTCTTCTTCGTATTCAACCAACGAACCCATCTCAACGCCTAAAAACCCAACGACGGAAAATAACCAGCTTTTGGGTCATCTCCTCTAGTCCATCGTCACCTTCGTCTTCGTCAAAACGACCATCTCCCTCACCATGGCTATCTCCGACGAGTAGCCATTTCCGTCGACTACCATACGAACCATCGAACTCACAGCCTTCACATCCAAACCACCATTTCCGTCGACCACAACAGCCCTACCCGTTTCTGCATCTGCGTCGTCGAGCAACGACCAGCAGCCCACGACCATTTCATCTTCCATCTCCACCTGCTGCGTCATCTCCTCCATCTCGCGACCACCAAACGACCAGTCGAACTCCCATAACTGGTTGTTCAAGCTGCTGTCCAACAGCTTGTCCCCAGCTCGTTGCATTCCAGTCCGTTAGGTTGAGTCCATTTTTGGAGCTCGTTTGTGAAATTTGTTCGGAGGCAAGTATCGAAGATTTGAGGTTTGTTCGAGGTCATTTCGTCAAGGTTCAGTCTGTCGAGGTTCAAGTTTATCCCAAGAGGTCCGTTTTTTTTTTCTCAGTTCATCTACATGAACTGATTCCCATAATCTCATGGCAATGCTTTAGCTATTTGTTTTAATTAAAGGTGTTGCCATAATATGTATGCTTATTTGTAGAAAAACTAATTTGAGTATTAATTGAAANTGACTTCATAAAAGAAGGTAATATCTCTTTGTAAAAGATGTTTATTTGATTGTGTATTATACTAGTCTTAGTGGAAAAAAAGGAAATATTAGGACGGTGGTTGAAGTTAGTTTGGTGAAGAAAATTATTATCACGGTTACGAGTACGGTTTCCGTGGCGTAGTTGTGATACTTAATTTCTAAAATTCAAGGGTGCATTTCATGTAACCCGATTATAACGACTCTGGATAATCTTAGTGACTAAATTAGGATTTATTTTTTTAGAAACAAATAAAGTAGAGAATCGTAGTTGCTTTTAGGTTGGCCTTTTAAATAATAAATGAGACGAGC
>MU780061.1:60421-77902 GCA_026770625.1 Nicotiana glauca | reverse complement strand
CGCCCCGCCCCGCAACAGCAAATTCCCAAACCCGCACCGCCCCGCTAATGCTCAAACCCTCCCCGCCCCGCACCCGCACCCGCACCACCCCATTGTCATCCCTAATCTCAAGGCATGGTATTGAATTCGATAAGGCGAAAATAGAGGTCATCTCAAGGCTCCCTCCCCCTACTTCTATCAAAGGGGTGAGGAGAGTTTTTGGCCACGCCGGGTTTTACCGGCAATTCATTAAGGATTTTTCAAAAGTTGTGAACCCGCTTTGTAAACTATTAGAAAAGGATATGAAGTTCGTCTTTGATGAGAGGTGTATGGAGTCCTTTGAATTGTTGAAACATAAATTGACCACAACTCCCATCATCACCGCACCCAACTGGGAATTGCCTTTTGAACTTATGTGTTATGCGAGTTATGTAGCGATTGGTGCGGTGCTTGGCCAAAGAATCAACAAAATGTTCCATCCGGTGTACTGCTCAAGAAAGATGATGAATGAAGCTCAAAGAAACTATACAGTCTAGAATTTGAACTAGAAATTGTGCATCGAAAAGGAAGTGAAAATGAAGTGGCGGACCACTTGTCCCCCTTGGAGGAAGAGGGGAGGCCTTCGGATGGCCTTGAGATAAATGATGTTTTCCCAGATGAACAACTCCTTGCAGTGTCTATGCAGGATATGTCGTGGTTTGCCGATGTGGCCAATTATCTTGTGACTGGTATAGTCCCGTATGATCTCTCTTCTAACCAAAGGAAGAAGCTCAAGCGGGATAGTTTGCATTACTATTGGGATGAGCCCTACTTGTTTAAAATTTGCACCAATGGTATGATTCGCTGATGTGTCCCGGAAGAAGAACAATTGAACATATTGAAGGCTTTCCACTCTTCTCCTTATGGTGGTCATCATGGGGGAGTGAGGATGGCATCAAAGGTTTTAAGTTACGGCTTCTCTTGGCCGACTTTATTTCAGATGCAAGCGATTTGGTGAAGAAAGGTGATGCATGCCAAAGAGCTGGCAGGATTTAAAAAAGGGATGAGATGCCTCTCCATACAATCCTCGAGGTAGATATTTTTTTATGTTTGGGGCATTGATTTCATGGGCCCATTTGTAAGCTCTTGTGGGAACACGTATATTCTTGTGGCGATGGATTATGTGTCAAAGTGGGTTGAAGCCGTGGCTCTTCCCAACAATGAAGCCTGGAATGTCGTGGCATTTTTTAAAAGGAATATCTTCACTAGGTCTGGAACCCCTCGTGCTATCATTAGTGATGGGGGTCCCATTTTTGCAACAAGGCCTTTCACTCTTTGCTCGCTAAATATAGAGTTATCCACAAGGTGACTACCCCATACCATCCACAAGCAAGCGGTCAGGTGGAGGTTTCAAATCGAGAAATTAAGAGTATTTTGTCCAAAACAGTGAATGCAAATAGGATCGATTGGTCAAAGAAGTTGGATGACGCTCTTTGGGCTTATCAGATGGCTTACAAGACTCTGATTGGTATGTCTCCATATCAGTTGGTGTTTGGTAAGTCTTGTCATATCCCGCTGGAACTAGAACATAAGGCTATGTGGGCATTGAAAAAATTGAACTTGGAATAGGATGTTGCGGCCAACCTCTGAGTGGAGCAATTGAATGAACTTGATGAGTTTAGATTCCATGCTTACTCTAGCTCATCCTTGTATAAGGACAAGATGAAGTACCTCCACGATAAGTATGCTCGGGGTAAAGAATTCAAGGTGGGCGACATGGTTCTTCTTTTCAATTCCCGGCTAAGGTTATTTCCGGGGAATCTCAAAGCTAAATGGAGTGGTCCCTTTGAAGTGGTCTTTGTAACTCCTTTTGGTGCTCTTGATCTTAAAAACAAAAATGGTGAAGTGTTCCGGGTAAATGGACATTGTGTTAAGCACTATTTGGGAAAGATTGATGACAGCCACGTGGTGGCACTTATTCATTTGAAGTGATATGATGGTAACATGCGTCGTGCCGCAATGTTAAATCAGGAGCTTCTTGGGAGGCAACCCATGTCTTTTTCTTTCTTTTTGATTTCTTTGTAGATTAGGATTTTTAGCTAATTGTTTGTGAGATGTTGCAGGACTTGTGTTGAACCAGTGCAAAACAACTGTGCAAAAAGTAAACAGCCTCTGAAGTTGGTTGGCGCAGCCGCACCCTTGCTTGTGCGGTCCGCACCGGCCATATCAAATATTGCCAAGTCTCTAAAGTTGGTTGGCGCGGTTGCGCCCTTGCTTGTGCGGTCTGCACTGGTAAAGGTCACAAGTGATGGGTCTCTGAACTGTCTTCGTGCGGCCGCACCCCATAATTGTGTGGTCCGTGTTGTACCACGCGGCCGTGTGCCTTGTTTGTGCGCCTGCATAAGATGTTTTAAGCAATGTGGTATGAGGTAAGTCCAGTGCGGTCCGCGGTCGTGTTCACGCGGCCGCACTGGAGGGTAAGTCGGGGCCTGCTTTTTTTTTCTATAAATAGACCCCTAAGTCTTCATTGAGAACTTTTCGCCAAATCGATCTCTGTGCCCTAATTTTCCACTGTTCTTCCTGAGACTCTCTTTTGCATTAACATCAAGAGAATTTCTTCACTTTCCTGGTAACATATCTCTCACATTAGTTTTAATTAGTATTAATTTTCACTTTTATACATGTTTCCTTAGTAGTAACTTCTTCATTTTTTCTTTTTATTCTTCATTGTTCATGCTTAGGATAGTTTTATGTGTTCTTGCTATTCTTTGAAATGATGGGCATGTTATAAATGAGTAGGGACAAACTGGGAGGCTAAAAAGTCAAAGATTTGAGCATTTTTTGTTGAACCCTAGTTGTCCCGATTTTAAAAGCCCAGCGCGGCCGCAATCCATGTTTGTGCGGTCTGCGCCATATCCCGCGCGGCCGCGTCCCATGTTTGTGCGGCCCGTGTGGCCCTTATCTGACTGTATTGCCTGCAACATGCTTCTTGATGCTCTGACTTGTTATGCATATGATAATACACTGCATTTGCCTATACTAACAATGTTAGAATCATTTGTGTGCAAAAAATGGTGAAACAAAGAGGGCGTGGTGCCAAACAACCCGGTCGAGGTGAACCCTCCCGGGGAGGGAAAGCTAAGCTAAAAAAACTCACTCCCCAACCAAAACTAAAGACAAGGAAGCAAGTAGTGACAGATGAGGAGTAGTCGGGGAGTGAGTACCTTCCCTTTCAGGAACTATCAGCTGATTCGGGGCAAGCCCCCTCAGTCCCAGCCCAAGATCCACAAGCTATACAATCTGAGTCGTCTGATGGCTCAGCAGCGGGCAGCGGCAAATACTCCACTTCCCCCCGCAGCTTCAGAATCTGGGGAGAGTGCTGACAGTGATGAGGAGGTTCCAGTTAGTGGGGTACCCGAGGTTGGTGGTGTTGAACGAACGAGGAAAGCTGAAGTGTGGGAGGACCGCTTTGTTAGTCGAGTGGCCTTCCACAAATTCTGGGAAATGTGGCCCAAAAGATATCTCATCCCTGAGAGGTGCATCATAACCAAGGACTTATTACCACTCCAACCCAAAGTCTTAAATAGTTTCAAATGAGAAGCGGGTGGGACCACTTAAGTGACGGGTTGATCAATGCAAATGAACACATGTCAAGGAGTTCTACACAAATGTAGCCTACACCAAAAAGGACTCCGCTGCGACCAAAGTGAGGAACAAGAATGTTGTATTTTCGGGCAAAGCATTTAATGAATATTTGTGTTTCAAGGATGAAGACGAGACCCAATACTTGGAGAAGCTGGAAATGAAGGAGGAGGTTCGCCTATGGTTGGCACAGTTCTTAGCACATCCGGGTGTTGTTCCGGATTGGATACATGCAGGGGTGAAAATCCTTAGAAAGAATATGAATTTCAAGGCGAGAGGGTGGCTCACCTTTGTGTGCAACAGGTTGGATCCCATGTTGCATGACCAGACTGTCCCTCTTCCTCGGGCTGTGCTCATTTCTTCCATTATGGATGGATTCCCTATTAATGTGGGGAATGTTATGTTCAGGGAAATTACCGAGATGGGTATCGACAACGTGTGGAACTACCCTTACCCCAACACTCTGACACTCTATTTCAGGGATTTAAAGGTAAAGAAAATGCATTATGATGTGTTAGTGCGTCAGGTGGTCTACTTCTCCTGGTTCAGTATTCAGGGTCCAGATAACCCAAAGGGGGATAAGAAAAGCAAGTCATCCACCTATGCCCCGACCGGCCAGTCTGAGCTGCCGGTTAAGGTCGAGCCATTTACAGAGCTTCCCTCCATTCCAGCTGTGTCTGTCCCAGTTGATAGACCATCCTCTTCTGCAGGCCCTAGTTTTTTATTGGCCCTACAGTTCCTTTTTCCCGGACCAACCCATTGACAGCCCAGTAGTTAGCCATGACATTAGCCAGTTTGAACAACTGGATATCCATAGCGACATCCAAGTTGTCCACATTAGTCACTTCAGTTGAGGCTCAGTCTACCCGCCTACTGTCCAGGTTCCTCTGTCTATTGAGGAAACACTGCAGATGCTCCTGGCCAACCAGAAGAAGATACTTGAGACTCAGACTGCCTTGACTAAGGCAGTTGGGCCACACATCACAGCCTTGGAGAAGTTGGATCGGGAGCACAAGAAAATGAGGAAGTCCAGGGCATCAAAGGAGTCGATAAAGGTACTACGAGCAGATGTGGACAAGCTAATGGCAGATCAGATGTTGTTAGACTTTTTATTCGGGGACCCAGCCCCTCCAGCAGCAGTCCCAGTAACTGAGCCACAGTAGGAGCATGCACCCAAGCCTGTGAGGAAGAAGAGTAAGTTGCCCAGCACTGAGGGAGTGGTGATTGAGTTGGCTGAGATTCAGGGCACTCCCTTCGGTGAGGTGCCAGAGGTTCCACCGGTCTAGCAGCAGGATCCCGCACTAGCTTCAGAGCAGCAGACCG
Organism: Nicotiana glauca; assembly: GCA_026770625.1. Lineage (NCBI taxonomy): Eukaryota > Viridiplantae > Streptophyta > Magnoliopsida > Solanales > Solanaceae > Nicotiana > Nicotiana glauca. Next base: position 72,979 of record MU780061.1, on the reverse strand, counting down.
GAGACCAGTCTGAGGTCCCGGCTACTACAGAGGATCAGGGGCCGATAAGAGACCCCATGCATGTGGACCAGGCTTGAGGGGCTTTTCTATATCCTTTATCTCTATTTTTTAGCTTATTTTGGTAGTTGGCATTGGGGACAATGCCAGCTTTTATTCGTGGGGGTACACCTTACTATTTTGATTATGATACATTGGATGACTGTATATATTTATTTTTATTTAATTTCTAGTCTATGTTTTGGATTTTAATAGTTGGCTTGTATATAACCGTTGACTTTGGCTACTTTTAGACTCTTATGTATATATTCATCCCGTTGTAGATTCTACTCCCATATTCATTTGGTTTTTTCTATTTTTGTTCAAATTAATTTTTACCATAGTAGTGAGGCTTGTAGCCTTTAGTTTTGGTTTTGGTGTTTTCAATAAGCCCTTGGTTTTCCTAATGCCACGGTTCTTTCCAAGGGTAGAGTGTTGTGCAAACCGGGTGGCTCTTCCCAATGATAGATGGCGTGACAACCTTCTTAAGTGTTTGAGTTAGTTTTTTCTATTTTTTGATTTTCAATAGTTCGTAGTTAAGGGGACCTCAGGAAATCTTCACATGGGCCTAACACAGTTGCCTTTGATCCCATGGTCAAAGACATAATGTTGTTTTCAGGATGGTGAAAATTGTGGCCTTGAGACTCTTGTGTTGACCAAACAATCATCATATGGTTGTGTGGGGCCATTGTGCGCTTGAATTGGAACTAAGGTCGTTGTGGGCCCTCAACTCGATGTATTTAGCAATCCTTGAGTGTATGTGGTAAGAATTCGAATCATGAGTCTAAGCTTTGAGCCGATGATCTAGAACTTGCCCCGAGTGTTTGTTGAGGCGAAATCCTAGGTGAAATTTGGCTTGAGAAATGAGTATAGGCCCTCCTTGATCCGAAATGCTAAGATTGAAAAATTCCATGACCTACCAATGAAATGATCCCTAACTAACCCCTTTGAGCTTTAAACCTTCTTCTTTCAAGAACAAAAGCTACAAACCTATACCCGTTCTTAATGACACCCTCTCTTGGCACCCGAATCTTCCCTTGAGTAGATGGAAAATGTCTAAGTTTGGGGGAGGGAGACAAGAAAGGAAACAATGTGGTAAAAGGCACAAAAGTAGAAGAAAAAGGCAATGAAAAAGGAAAAAAAGACAAGACAAAGAAAAAGACCAAACTGAATAAGGTCAAAAAGGGGATTCAAAGAAAAAAAAATGAAAAAGGTTGTGAAAAAGTAGGAAAAAGGAGAATTGTGTTGAATTGCATAAGAAAGAGTGATAGTGTGTCTCTCTAACCCCTCGAAAAAAAAAGTGAATACTCAAATGAGTCAAGAAAGTGTACCAAAATGAATCAAAAGAAGTGCTTGAGGGAAGATTGAACCCACTTGAACAAAACATATCCTACCCTTACCCAAAAGCCTTTACAATGACTCCACAAAAGCCCTATATGATCTTGAGTTGAACGGAACCTACATTAGCGGATACTTACATGAGGGGCAAGCATATGGTACCTGAGGACGGACTTGTAACATTCTTTGTGAGAGAAATGAGAGAATTCCATCAACCTCGTTATGTGTGTCAATTACTCTAAAAGGTAAGGTTCGCTTAGGGAGAGTTGAGGATGTGTGAGTTTGGGTTCCACAATGACCAAGGTGTTTGATAAAAGCTCCTTGATGATACGAGTCAACCCTTGATGCTCTTGTGTCACAGTTGATCCATAGTTATTAAAAGCTTAAAATGTGTTAATGATGCATTCGTATTGAGGGAAATTGTTAGTCCCAATTGATGCGGGATGAGGTTACTTTAGGATAAGCTGGAATTACTCGGATGTTTCCCTTTGAGGGGTGGGTCTTTTTTTATTTGCTTGAGGACAAGCAAAGGTTTAAGTTTGGGGGAGTTCATAACTGTGATTTTAACACGTTTTATGCCCATATTTGCCTATGCTTTATGTATGAATTGCCATAAAATAGACCCAGAATGCTTACAAGTTGCGCTTGATTGCAGGTTTGAGCGACAAGATGACAAAAGTCAAAAATTGGCTCGAAAAGGAGTGAAACCTGCTCAAGTGTCAAAGATTAGTAAAGTGAGTACATTCAGAACTTGGTGCAGACTGCACCATCATGTCATGTGGCTGCACCAGAGGTTTAGAAAGTGGTGTGTGTCAATCTAAAGTAGCGCGGCCGCACTACAAGCTCATGCGGTCCACGCCCAGCTCATGCGGCCGCATTACAAGTTCCCGCGGACCGCACCACAAAAGTTCAGAGATCGCCCCAAGCTGTTCATACGGTCGCGCTACAGGATCATGCGGTGCGCACCAGTCACCATGCGGCCGCACTCCATCATTGTGCAGTCCGCATCGCTACCTTCAGAGAGCAAGATTTAGAAGCTAAGTAACCTAGTGCAGCCGTGTGCCAACTTTGTGCGGTCCGCGCCAGCCCCACAGGGGTATTTTTGTCCTGTTTTTCTAGCCTAGTATAAATAGAATATTTTATCATTTTTAGGTTAAGTTGTGTATCAAATATTGAGCTGCGCTCGTGAGGACCGAAGTTTTAGCCTATTTGGGCACTTTAGCATTAATTTCTCAATAGATTCTTGTAGTTTCTTCTTAGCAATTAATTAATATGGTTATTTCATCTTCTATTTCTTCAGTTTCTTCTCTTATTATGTCTAGCTAAACCCATTAGCTAGGGTTGTGGCTCAACCCTAGTGTGGGTAATTGATGGGTGTTGCTTATTAACGATAGATTGATATTGGGTGTTTGTTATTTGGGTTAATTTTATGGTTTAATTAAGGATTGGTGGTTGCAAACATTAATTCTTGCTTAGTGGGTCTTGACCCTTCTTGAGAAAGAGAGTCTATGACCCCAAAATTAACCCAACAAGGAATTGGGATGGACCCATGAGAAATGGTAGTCCCAATTAATGGGTTAAACCTTGAGAGAGTAATCACCCTACTTGACCCTAGTTGCTTGGTCTAACTGGCCTATCCAATTGGTATCGGGAGAGTCAATTGGGCAAAATCGCTCTCTCTACCGAGAGGTGTGAGAGTGGGTACAATTGTGCAACGGTTATAACATTGATCCCAAATATGTCAATCTATTGTTGGTAGCTTCTACCCATTAGTTAACCACCTAGGTATTGCCATAACCCTAATGCTTTTCTTTATATAAATCACACTTTAGAGCATATCTTGTAGCATAATTTAGCCTTAGCTTGTAGTTAACAATAGTGGTTATTTAACAACAAAAACCCAAAAAAGTTTGAAGTTCAATTAGAAGAAAACACTCATTCCTAGTCTAAGCAAATACATAACTCCCTTTCTAGCTCCCTGTGGAAATTGACCCCGATACCACTATTGGGTAAAAGTATTAGCGCCAACTCCTCCTACCATAGTGTAAGGTTGAGTCCGCTGTGATCAGCACCCTTCTGGGTCAACCTGTTCATCGGGGCTACAATAGATGAAAATCCATCCACAAATCGATGATAGTAGCCTGCCAGTCCCAAGAAGCTCTGGATATCTGTAGCTGATGTCGGTCTAGGCCAGTTCTTGACTACCTCAATCTTCTTCAAGTCCACCTGAATACCCTCTGTTGATATAACGTGACCCAGAAATTCAACTGAACTCAGCCAAAACTCATACTTGGAGAGCTTGGCATATAACTGACTATCCCTTAGAGTCTGAAGAACCACTCCAAGGTACTGCTCGTGCTCCTCCTAGCTATGGGAGTATACCAAAATATCATTAATAAATATTATTACGAACAAGTCCAAATAAGGCCCGAACACTCGGTTCATCAACTCCATAAATGTTGTTGGGGCTTTGGTCAACCCAAATGACATGACCAAGAACTCATAATGCCCATACCAGGTACGAAAGGTTGTCTTAGGGACATCAGATGCTCTAATCCTCAACTGATGATAGCCAGATCGCAAGTCAATCTTGGAGAATACCTTGGCACCCTGAAGCTAGTCGAACAAATCATCAATCCTCGGCAGTAGATACTTATTCTTAATCGTTACCTTGTCCAATTGAGTCATCCTTCTTCGTGACAAATAACATCGGCGTGCCCCAAGGCGAAACACTAGGTCTAATGAAACCCTTCATCAGCAAATCCTACAGCTGGTCCATTAACTCTTTGAAATCCGGCGAGGCCATACGATATGGAAGGATAGAAATGGGCTGAGTGCCCGGAACCAAATCAATACAAAAATCAATGTCCCTATCGGGTGGCATGCCCGACAGGTCTGAAGGGAAAACATCGAGAAACTCCCAAACAATAGGCACGGAATCTATAGGAGGGACCTCAGCACTAGAATCACGAACATAAGCCAAATAGGCCAGACATCCCTTCTCGACCATACGTCGAGTCTTCACGTACGAAATGATGTTGCGGGTAGAATGACCTGGAGTGCCTCTCTACTATAAATGAGGCATATCTAGTAAAGCTAAGGTCACAGTCTTGGCATGGCAGTCCAAGATAGTGTGATAGGATGATAACTAGTCCATACCCAATATGATGTCAAAGTCAACCATATCTAAGAGCAACAAGTCTACACGAGTCTCAAGACCCCCAATCACTACAATACAAGAATGATGGACTCGGTTGACCACGATAGAGTCACCTACCGGTGTAGACATATAAATAGGAACACCCAATGCATCACTAGGCATGACCAAGCATGGTGTGAAATAAGATGAAACATATGAATACGTAGACCCTAGATCAAATAGTACCGAAGCATCTCGATCACAAACTAGAACCGTACCTGTAATGACCACATTTGAAGCCTCAGCCTCGGGCCTAGCCTGAAGAGCATAACAATGGGGCTGGGCCCCACCACCCTAAATCATATCTCTAGGTCGATCTGCTGCTGGATGTCCTCCACCCCTGGCGGTCTATGCTCCACCTCTATGACCTTTACCTCCACCTTTAGTACCTCTACCCCCGCCTCTGGTTGGCTGGGCTGGCTATGGAATATCTGGTGCTTGAATCATAGGACGAGGACCCTGCTGCTGCGACTGAGTACCCCTCAACCTCGGGGAAGCCCTCCTAATGTGACCATACTCACCACACTTATAACATCCAACTGAACGTTGTGGCTGAGGAAACTGAGGCTCAGCCTGGCGACCTGAATGACCTCCACGGAAACTCTAAAGTGGCGATGCACTGATAGGAGCTGGTAGTGCACTGAATGGTTGCTGATCAGAATAGTGTGCATGAGAACCACGGCCACCTAGTGCACCGTGAGAAACCTGGAGAGCTGACTGAAAGGGCCTAGGAGGATAGCCTCTACCATATTAATCTCTACCTCCAGATGAGGTACCACTGAATCTGCTGGAATGATGGTCTCTCTTGTCTCCCCCATGACCACCCCCCTACGATAGTACCATCTCAATCCTCCGAGCCACATTGGCCCTGCTCCTGAAAAGTGATATCACTCCCCGCCTCTCTAGCCATCTAGAGATGAATAGGCTCAATGAGTCCATCAATGAACCATCTTACGCTCTCCCTCTTAGTGGGAAGTATAACAAGAGCATGGCGGGCCAAATCAATAAACTTGGTCTCGTATTGGGTGACCATCATGGAACCCTGTTAGAGGTGCTCAAACTGCCTCCAATAAGCCTCTCGCTGAGTGATAGGGAGAAAATTCTCCAGAAATAGATATGTGAACTGCTCCCAGGTCAAGGATAGAGATCCTGCTGGTCTAGCTAAACAGAATCCCTACACCAAGTCTTGGCGGATCCAGATAACCAGAATGTAGCAAAGTCGACTCCACTGGTCTCAATGATCCCCATGTTAGGAAGAACCTCATGACAGCTATCCAGGTAATCCTGGGGATCCTCAGTAGATGAAACGCTAAATGAAGATGTGAAAATCTTGGTGAACCTATCCAGCCTCCACAAAGCATCTGCGGACATAGTTGCTCTATTGCCGATCTGAGCAACCACGCCCGACTGAACTGCCATAGCTGGCTGAACCACTGGGATCTGAATCTGGGAGCTACCTGTTCCGGAGTGCGTGCTGCAGGAGTCTAGGCTCATCCTCTAACCTGAGAAGTGGCTGGTGCTATAGGAAGCAATCCTGCTCGGGTGACACTCTCCATGAGGCCTACCAGTTGGACTAGAGTGTCCTAAAGAACTGGGGTAGCAATAAACCCCTCTGGGACCTGAGCTGGGCCCACCGGAACCACTGGGGTCGGAACCTCCTCCTTAAAGTCAACTTGAGGCTCCACTGTGGGTGGTGCTTCTCGGGGCTGAGCTCCGCCTCTATCTCGGCCTCTAGCACGGTCTCGCTCTCGCTCTCGCCCTCTGCCCCCTAGTGGGAGCTACCTGGGGCTTGGGCTGCTAATCGTTAGATGAAAAAGCGCATGTTCTCGCCATCTATGGGAGAACAGAGTAGAAATTCAATTAGCATTGAGAAATAGTACCGCACGAAAAGAAAGAACAAATGTGAAACTTTTCCTAACTCTGTAGCCTCTGGGGATAAATATTGACATCTCCGCACCGATCCCTCAGACTCTACTAAGCTTGTATGTGAGTTATGAGTCCTATGTAACCTAGAGCTCTGATACTAACTTGTCACGACCCGGAATTCCCACCCTCGTGAGTCGTGATGGCGCCTACTCGTGGAAACTAGGCAATCCATAAACCTTTGAAATCTTTAACCCTTTTTATTTTATACATGCTAAAGCAATGAGATTTTAATGAAAAGCAATTAAATGACAGCGGAAAAAGAAAATTTAGCGGAAGTCTTAGACTATTATAAAACCAAATCATACAAAGCCATTACATATTTCTACCTAGAACCTGGTGTCACAATGTACACGGACTATCTAAAGAGTGCTACATACAAGTTTCTGAACAAGGAAAAACAAATATGTCTCAGATATAAAGGAAACAATGCATAAATCAGATAGAAGAGATGTCGGGCCTACGGACGCCTGCAGGACTACCTCGGGATATCGTGGACTGAAGGATGGCCCCTAAACTACTACTGCGCACCATAAGCTGCTCCGGTATCTACACATAAGTGCAGAGTGTAGCATCAGCACAACCGACCCCATGTGTTGGTAAGTGTCTGGTCTAACCCCGACGAGGTAGTGACGAGGCTAGGACCAGACTCCAGATAAAACTTGTAAAGTTATATAGTATTATGGCATAAGCTAAACAAGTAATAAGCAGTTAAAAAGGGGAGGGGTTACATGTCTCGGGGAAACAGTTCATCTTAGCAAAAATTGAACGACACATGAAGGAACTATACAATGTCTAAAACCATATAATAGCATTGTTGTTGTGGCACGCAACCCGATCTGTACTTTTAACTATAATTGTTGTGGCGTGCAACCCGATCCATACATTTAAGCATAGATGTTGTGGTGTGCAACTCGATCCAATAAATATAACATATACCTATTACGACGTACAACCCGATCCATTCTAATTTATGTTGCGGCGTGCAACCCGATCCACAATAGTGTATGTTGCGGTGCGCAACCCGTTCCAAATATATATAGCTCACCATAACTACAACCACACACCTCGGTAGAGGATCAATCATAACATACTCTAGCCCGGCAAAGGAACTCAACAATACGTTTGTACTCATCCCGGCAAGGGAGAACCAGCTATAACCAATCTCAATTTGGACTTTAGCATTTAGATTAACACCATTTCTAACTCGTAATTACCTTTCCATGAAAATAAGTCAAACCTTGCTCCACAACACAAGTCTAATTATTATTTCATCCATAGTAATATTCAAGAACACAACAATGTCATTTTAGGACTCACGGTCATGCTCGACGTATAGATACTCATTACCATGCCTATACGTCACACTCCACAAGAAACACTTAACAAATACGACTCAACTCTTAATCCCTCAAGCTAAGGTTAAACCGAACACTTACCCTGATGCTTTGAACTCAACTCAAGCCTCAACTATACCTTTACCCTGTGATTCTACCTCCAATCCGCTCAAATCTAGTCACAAGTTACTTAATTACTTTAATAAATACAAAATGAATCATTTTGAATGTAAATAAATTTCCCAAAGTTTTTCCCAAAAATTCCAAAATCGCCCCCAGGCCCACATGGTCAAAACCCTAAGTTCGAACCAAAACCCGGTTATCCATTCCCCCATGAACCCAAATATATAATTAGTTTTGAAATCGGACCTCAAATTGAGGTCCAAATCCCCAATTTTAGAAAAACCTAGGTTCTACCTAAAAACCCCCAATTTCACCCATGAAAATCATTGATTTTAAGTTGAAAACATGTTAAATGATGTTAATGATTGAAAGAATTGAGTAAAAATCGACTTAAAATGATTTGGGAGGAACTTTGTTCTTGAAAAATCGCCCAAAGAGTTTGTGTTTTGAAAGAATGGTGAAAATGGTTCAAATTCGACTAAATATAAAATTTGCTGGGCCTCAGATTTGGGAAATGCGAACTAGGGTTCGCAATTGTGAATCCCGACCATTTGTAGGAATTGCAAAGTTGGGTTCGCATTTACGAACCCTTCCCTTTTTACCAGGTCTCATTTGCGACCTCCCTATTTTCGCATTTGCGAACGATAAGATCGCATTTGCGATCAGTAGGCCAAAATCCTAGATTTTGCAATTGCGATGCAAAACTCGCATTTGCGAGCTCGCAATTGCAAGATATACTTCGCAAATGCGAAGATCACAGAGCTGAGCATATGATACGCTCAAATTACACTTTAATAATTCGTGTAAGGTGGTCGATGTCAAATATAATAACCTAACAAGGTTGGGGTCGAATCCCACAGGGAATAGGTGTGAAAATATTACTTAACTTAGTGTGTTGCCCGACTGAGATTGTAATTCTGCTCGGTTAATAGCAACAGGTGTGTAGAGTGATGGTATCGAGAGTATGGAAGACAGTTGATTTGGAATGATAACTATTTGAATTTTTTATATGATAATTAATGATATTGATTAAACCAAGGTTGTGTCTCCTTTAATGAAGTGTAATGCTATTGGTGTTAATATGATATATTTATAATGGTCGGTTCTTGATATGCAATTGATGTCTAAGCAACTACCCAATATTTCCCAATAGTTGAGTAGTATTTCCTCTTCTAAATTTTCCCAAATGTAAAAGAGTTGCAATTCATAACCATCAATGTATGCCAAATAAAACCCACTTATCCCTAAGCGATTTTATTAAACAAGGTGTAAGGCCTTGAGTCTTTGCTATTTACTTCTACCAAGTTCTAACCCACTTTCCCAAGTAAAGCAAGAATTTAATGGCTTGTGTTAATGTTTGCAACCACCAACAATAAATGAAGAACAAGAAGTAAATAGATATCAACCAACCATTATACATATATTCAATGTCAAACACCCATTAACATAACACCCATTTAGGGTCCACAACCTTAGTATTTAGAGTTAGCTACACATACTAAAATACAAAAGACAAAGAGTATTTAATGTCATAAAATGCTTACAAAGGAGAGAATCTTCCACCCAAAAGCTTCCAAAAAGATAGAATATTTGTGTCTTGGAATGTAGTGTAAAAAGTAGACAAGATGAGCCCACAAAAGTCTCTTAAAACTCTTTATAGGGGGACCAATTTCGGGACAGAAATGGACAATTTTACCCTTCCAGGTCACTTCTGCGACCGCAGATCTGTCGCAGAACAGGTCTGCGGTCCGCATTCTGAGCAGCTCCTTCGCAGATCCAAAACCCTAGTGGTCAGTTCTTCATCGCATTTCCATTCTGCGGTCCGCGGTTGAGTTATGCGACCGCAGATTTGCATCGCATCCTGACCCTGAGTTTTCTTCTTGTTCATTCTGCGGCACATCTGCGGTTTGCATGTTGATTCTGCGATCGCAGATTGCACCGCATTCTTGACATGAATTTCAGCTCCAGACTCTGTAAAACTCTGCGATTTTGAGATCAATTCTGCGGTCCGCATGTGTGATCTGCGACCGCAGAATGGTCCGCAGAGTTGCACTTGTGCACTATTTTGCTCTTTTCTTCTCTTTTTGCTCACATTTTCCTATCCTTGGTCTTCCTTTCCTTTTGCGCTGTAAGAGTAACAAATCTACGTAAGTATTCGTTATAATTGCATTAAAACAAGCTAGAACCTAAGCAATTAGTATTGAAATGTGCCAAAATTCTCCGGCACATCAACACCCCCAACTTAAACTCTTGCTTGTCCTCAAGCAAGCAAAACCTACTTAGCCTATTCTAAACTCTATTCACAAATAACAATAGTGACTCAGGACGGTGTTCATTGCTAGTTCTTCAAGCATGTATTTACAATTGCTTCACCCTTCCTAGATTAAGAATATGTACAGAGAAAACTAATCAATCATGTGAACTTCGAGCCTCAACATTGTGACTAGATGTTACCCTCAGCTGAGTGCACTCTCGTTTGACTCAAAAAGCTCAACTTCAGTTCAACTCCACAGTTCATATACCCTCACCAGAAAGAAAATCCCAGAATCACAATATTTACAAGGGAACATTTGCAAACACACTCACTCTCAGAACGAACTTGAAGTGCTACAACATGTCATACCATAGGCTTGCCCTTATTTTAATTCGCCGCTTATTCAAGAATGTTCGGTTGAAGGTCTCATAAGGGCTTTTTGGCTTGTAATGTAGGTTCAGGGATGGGTTGGATAAACATTTGGGTACAAGTGACTTCACCCTCTTTGAACACTAATCACATTTCACCATTCTTTTTCACTCCTTTTTAAACCCCCATATCTTTGTTTTCGTCTAGCCTCCGGTGTAGAGCTACCTTACATACCTTTTCATTGTTGTTCAAGACTCCTAATTTTGTAAACATAAGAATTATTATATTTTCTTTTCTCTTCTTCTTTTTTTTTTGGAGCTTGAACAATTTCACAAACTCTTTTGAGGCATGTTGCCCTAAACTCACATACTACCTTAACGATCTTCCACTTTGACCTTACCCCCAACTTAGGCTTTTAGCCTCATTCTCAATGTTCAAAGAGGGACGGGTTCAAGTGAGGAATTTGCTTTTCAAAACGGGAAAGGTTTGTAATGAGTTGGCCAAAGAAAAGTTAAAAAGGCTCAAATTGGGTGCTAGTGGTATCTTTTATGTACGGGTAGGCTTGAAAGGCTAAAGAGGTTTTGCACATAATCACAACAAATGCCTAAGATCATTCCTCCAACCAAACATACTATCATTATCATTGAAAAACTAACCGTGCAAGTTATAGATGATAGAAGTAAACACAAGAATTATATACAAACAGAGAACTCACACACACATTGTACATGAACTGCTTCATTCACCTTATTTGACGCTTTCGAGCAACCATTCTGCAACTCAAATCTTTCATCACAATCACGAGTATAATTATGGGTTGCCATAGAGTCACAGATCGAGCCTCAGATTCACAGAATTGATCATAGAGACAAATTCCCTTAAGAGAGTCGTCAATCTATCTATCATTGGGAAAAGTTGACAAGAATGACTATAGGAGGGTATGCGCTATGTACAGGTATACATGCTAGATACTAGGCAACTACACCAAACTTGTCACAATGATTTACACCTAAGATCCTGATTCTACTATTACACCCTTGGAAAAGAACCAGAAAAAGAAAAACCAAGGGGAATTGATTCACAAACTGCTATTAACAAACACAAACTCAACAACAGAAATTTAAAACAACATCATGATATCACTCATATACCAATGTTATATTAATGTTCACGGATGCATGATACGCATAAGTACATGAGTTTCCATCTATATACATAACAAAAATCATACAATACTACCTGCCCACCCCCAACTGAAAATGATGCATTGTCCCCAATGCGTAGAAGTAAATAGTAGAGTTTGAGGGGAAGCTCCCTGAGACACACTAAGTGCTATGGGAGTCGTCAACTGGCTGAGTGCCGGAGGGATCACCCTCTGATGTGGCTGTGGGAACTGGAACTGGCTCACTCGGAAGTGTGATCTCCTCTGCTGGTGGCTGCTCTGTGGTAGGGGAAGGAACTGGTTGTTCAGCTGGAACTGGTGCTAGAGGGACACTATTCTCGGCTGGCACATAAGAGTTATTGGATGCACTCGTTGTAGATGGGAATGTTGTAGGGCCTCCTCTATCGACCAAAGATCTCTCCAGGGCAATCTTCATCTGTTCCCTCTCTACCTCATCAGCAGAAGCATCCTCAATCTCATCAGCAATCGCCTTCCCCTTTTTATCAACTTGAGGGGCTTCATCACTGGAAAACCCCAAACTCTCTTCTTCAACTTCTTCCTCATCCTCTCCATCACCCTCCAATTCATCCGAACCACCAGTCTCCTCATCAGAAGCTATGTCAACAGGACCAGTAGGAGCTGTGGTATGAGGGGCAACGGGAGGAGGAACCACAGGATGCGTCATCAAATTTGTGAACTCAAACCCCAAGTTAGGAGCTAGGCCCGTGCCTTGATCACCTACCTGGGGAAGGAAGGATGAAATATCGAATTCCATGTTTTGCATCTTTTGGAATTCGACCTTCATAGAAGCGACCTC